>RJWJ010001176.1:0-145548 GCA_004363605.1 Indri indri
AAAACATCTAAGTGTAGAGGAATACCAGGAGCCAAGAGGGGACTGGAGGAGCTGTGGCACCATCTTCTGAGCATGAAACCCCATCACAACCCCGCAGTGGCTAAACCAAGATTGACTAAGGCTTCATAGTCACCAAAGAGACAGTGTCTCTGGGGCCTGGCTGGAGGCAACAACCCCGTGCTGGGCACAGACATTATTCCTGGGAACCTAGAGGATCAGGCTGTCGAGGAAAGAAACCACAGACTGCACAGTCACTCAGGGAACTCCACTGGAAAGTTACAAGGGGAAGCAGGAGAAAACAATGCACTAGGGACCCTCCTGTGCTGAACAACAATATTATCCATTATCCTCATTTTACACACGAGTGAGCTGAGGCAATCGCCCAAAGCTACATAGCTGGCAAGGGACAGGGGCAGAACCCTGTGTCCTAAGTTTCTGCAGAGACCACTGAACTATCCTTTTTCCTGCTGCACTTAGGAAGAGAGTCAGAAGGAAGGTCATGGCTCCTAGCTCCACTCCTCTTTTTAAGAGAAGGAGCCCCCAGAAATACTAGTCAGTGCCTGGGCAGGTAAGACTGTGCTTGCAAGATGGACTAAGGGGCCAGGGTGCCCTGGGCTTAAGACCCAGATCTGCTACTTACATTCCTCAATTCTTTCTACCCTGGGTCCACCAGAATGTCAGAAAGTTTTTCATAATTTTTCACCAGTTTTTCTCTCCCCTGACCACCTTCCCTCAATACATGGGCTGTAGCCCATGGCCCTCCTCTTCCAGAAGTCTTAAAATGAGCCAGATTTTCCCCCCATTATTTCTGAACTCATCCACATCTCTACTTCTCTCTCTCTCTCTCTCTCTCTCTCTCTCTCTCTCTCTCTCTCTCTCTTCCTCTCTCTTCCCTCCCTCAACGGTTTTCTTTGTTCTTCTCTTTTCTACCTCCATCTTCTTCCCACTATCTCCCTTCCTCCTGCTTCTCTCTTTCGCTCTTTTGCCACTCTCTCCCCCCACTTCCTCTCCCTCACTTCCTGCCCTGGTTCCTGGTTTACCCATAAAACCAAGAGCTAAAATGACAAGTCAAAACAAACCACAGAGTCTCAAATGACCTGGAGTGCCTCATCCTCGCACATAAGCCCTCAGCATCAACCTGGACCTGGTGCCTTACAGCTGCCTGATTAAAGCACCAAGGGAGGTTTTGTCTGGAGATGGTTTTATAGTGTTTGCTAAAGGGGGTAGTTGCGTTTTGTCTCCATGCCAAAATGAAGCAAAGCTTTTTGGAACAGGAAGTAGAAAATAAAAATCCCAGCCAGCCCCTTTTAGTATTGTTCAGTGTGCCAGCAACTCGATGCTTTTTCAGTGTGGGAGGAGAGTAACTGCAAATGCCACCCTCCACGCTGGCCCCGGCTTCCTCCTGGCCAGCGTACTCCTCAGCATGGGAAGGGCCGCTTTGAACAAGAGATAGCAAAACAATGGGAAAACTAGGCTGGGAGCCTCGACCCAGACGCAGAGGCTAAAAATGACTTCTACCCACATAGGTAGTGTTATTCAGCATAAAGGGGACAGGAGGGAGCCGAAGCCTTTGTAAATATGGCTTAGGAAAGGGGAAGGAGTGAGCCAGGGAAAATTTTTATCTATTCCTGCAGCCCACAGCCATAGGAGCCACCCAGGGGAACAAAAAACAAAAAGGAAAGAGATGTTATTAGCATTTGCAAATCTGTTTCAGAAGACAGAATTAAACCCAGATCTGGGAGAGGCTAAGAGTATCTGGTTCCAACCCTTATCTTTACAGATGAGGTAACAGATCCAGCAACTGCAGGTGCATCACCCAGGTTGCTCCATCAAAATAAGACAAGAGTAGCCACATCAGACCCTCTGTCAGCTTCCTACCACCTCACACATCTGCTTTGCAAACAGATGAGCAGTGCTCCTGGCCCTTGGAATTTTCATCAAAAACTGCTTGAAACTCAGGCCCATAGATCCTGGGGGCTCCCAGGGGGCAGTGGCAGTCCATACCCCTAAGGACAGAGCAAATGCTTTGAAGAATCTGGATTCTTTTCCATAAGCATGGCAAGAGGACAAGGGTATCTGTCCATCAGTCCTGTCACATCATTTACCTCCAAATATTATTCTCTCAGACTATGTTTTTTAATTCTGGTCTTCATATGGGTAGTCGTTGGGAGTATTTTTTCCCCCAAATCTTTTATGAACTTCCATCTCCACCATTTCCCAAAGGTAAAGCCTAAGACAAGGATTCTAGTGCACACAATATATTATGGGTGAACTCCCAGGAGGAAAGCAGGGAGGGAAGCAGGCTAAGGCAGAGGAAGGTGTGAAGCAAAGATGTGGTCTCGGATAGAGTCCGGCCTTGACTTGATCCACAGGGGTTCTGAAGATAGATAAATTACAATGGAAAGTTTTCCCCACTTTTGCGTCCAACATTTGGTGCCTCCATATGAGTCCACCATTGACTTTGGGCTTTTCCAGAAGGGGGCATGTGCAACTTGACAGGACCAACCAGCTAGAGACAATTCTCTGGAGAAGGGGTGCATCTGGGAGCCTTCAGCATCCCACACTCCCAGCAGCTGGGCTATGGGTACCATAGTGTGATAAATGGTACCTGGACAAGGTGCCAACAGTATCCACTACAGTTGGCAAGCCTGGAGTTAGAAATCGTCATGTAATTTTTGATGGATCCTGCCTCACAATGCTCTCTCCTGTACTCCTAAACCTAGCAGAAGTGAAATGTGCCATTCCCATCTCTCTGCCACCCAAAGCCAGACTCAGCAGGTCTTGTCTTCATCCCTAGGGGCCATTGCCCTAGTGTAGATCCCACCATCTTTTACCTGGACTATTTCATCAGCCTCCCCACCAGTTTTTCTGCTTCTAGCCTCACCATCTCTAACACATCGTCCCACCAGCTACCAGAAAGAAAAAAAAAAACTGGGCAATTAGTGCCTGTCACTCCCTGCTTAAAACCTTTCAAAGGCATCCCATCGTCCTCAGGATAAAGCCCAAATTCCTTAACATGGCAAATAAGACTCCTCACAGCTCGGCTCTAGCCTATGATTCCAGCCAGATGGCATCCTCCACACCCCCACACTTTATTCTCCAGCCTTCCTTCCTTCGTCTCTCTCTTTCTTTTTCTTCTTCTTTCCTTTATTTTTCTTTCTTTCTTTCCTTCTTTTCCTCCCTCCCTTCCTTTCTTTCTTCTCCAATCCAAACATGCTTAGTAGATTTTAAGTGTTCTCGCCACAAAAAGATAAGTATGTAAGATAATGCATATGTTAATTAGCTTGATTTAGCCATTCCACAATGTGTGTATCTATCAAAACATCATATTCTACCCTACAAATATATACAAATTCTATTTGTCAATTTAAAAATAAAAAAATATTTCCTCCTGCCTGAAGCCTTTTCTGACCTCGCAAGCTGTCACGTTACCATGTATCTGCCTCTATATCCAATTTCTACATTGTGTAGAAGTTTTTATTTTATTAGTTAATAAACCCCACTGGACCATGAGTTTTCTGAAGGTTTGAACCATGTCTTATATTTGTTTCCCCTTCTACTTCCAATGCCCAGCATACAGTAGGCATCCACAGATCTTCTTGAAAAAATGGACAACTCTATACAAGGACCTGAATATTTCATCTCCATATTTCATCATCAATCCTGAGGAGTTAGGAAATAAGTTTTCTAGGTGGTTAGCATCCCTTTCATAGACTCTCATGACTGAGAGGTTTTCTAATTTCATGCTAATCATACTATTCATAATCATTCATGTCTCTGTCATTGCTTAAATGTCCCAAGGCCTTGAAATATTGTTTTTTTCCTCTCTCCAAGTCCTATGCATTATTGGGTCATAGTCCAACAATTATCCTACCAGAAGGGTCCTCTTACTAAATATTAAATATGTGATGTTATTTTTCTTCATTAAATAGAGAAAATTCAAGTTGTACCACAATCTTGGTGCAGAAAGCAAATCTTTTTTTTGATCGCTGGAGTAATGTCCCTTTAAATGGTGGGTGCAGAGTGAGTAGTCCCAGTTTTCTGTGATACCCATTTCTCCTCCCCTTCCTGAGGACCTGAAGGATCATGCTTCACAGGCCCTTGCAGTTATCTGGGCCATGCAACTAGATCCGGCCCATGAAAAGAAAGCAGAGATGAAGTGCATCACCTCAGAGCTTTAGCAGGGAAAGGCCCGGGCACCATTATCCAGCTTCTCTCTTCTCCAGTTCCCGTTATCCTGGAGGAGGCCTCGTGTTGACAGCAGCCTGATTCTCTGAGTCACTGGTTGGAGGACGGCTGCCTTGGAGAATCACCTGGCCCTGCAGCAGACTTTGCAGGAAAGACAGAAAAACTTCCCTTGCATTAAGCCATTAAGACTTTGGGATTGTTTGTTTCTGCAGCCTATCCTTACTAACGGGACATTTGGGAAAGAAACTGCCCCACTATCTGTGTTGGACAGGATAACTCTGAGTCATAGAGTGGTTAATCCCAGCAGTCGTCTTCATCTAGTGCTCCCAGACTGGCCATGTCCAGTGAAAGTATCTGCATATGAAATAGAAAAGCCCAACCCTGAAAACCATAGATACAGACATTCAAGGGTATTATGCATGTTTAGTCAAGCGTGGCATGGAAGAAATGGGATTTTTTTTCACTTGAAAGACCATTGTTACCTGTGCTAGAACCTGGACTAGCAAAAACTCACAGCAGCAGTGAGCAGTTAACTATTGGATTGGCAGGATGGGCAATGTGGCTGATTCACATCAATCTCCTTGAGTTTGCATGACAGCCAAGCTTCCCCAAGACAAAGACATACTCCATATTTTGTTGTCAACCCTTGAAAAATCAGAAAGTCCAAATCGTTTACATCCTTGGAGGGCTGGAAACATCTCTCTTCACCATGTTCCTGCTGACAACTTGCACATTGTTCTCAGGCCTTAGAAGATCCTGGAATGAACCTGATTCCAAAGTCCACCAAAGAGCAGCCCAAGCTCTCAAGAATTGCAAGAGAAAAGTTGGTCTTCAGGGGTCTGGGAGTCCCAGGTCATGCCCTGCCTCTTCACAATGTGGAAGAAGAATAGCTCTAAGTTTGATCGTAAGTAGACTAACTCTGGAAACTGTAATTCATTTGACAAATTTTTACTGAGTGACTGTTGTGATGTAGGCAGTATTCTAGATGTTGAGAATTCAGCATTGATCAGAGACATAATCCTTAATATTATAGAGCTTATGGTCTGGGGTTGGGGAGACCCATAAGTAAACAGATGGACAAATGTTCATTTCAGCTAATGTCAGATTGTGCTAAGTGTCATGAAGGCCATAAAATGGTGGTGTCACAGAGATGGAGTTGACTTAGGGATGACCGCTTCAGATTGAGTGGTCAGGAGAGACCTCTCCGAATAGGTAACTTTAAAACTGAACCTAAATTGTGATAGTAATAGCTTACAACGATTCAAGGCTTTCTTTGTGCCAAGAAATATTCAAAGCGAAGCAGGGCATGGTGGTGCACACCTGTAGTCCCAGCTACATGGGAAGCTGAGGTGGGAGGATCACTTGAACCCAGACATGCAATACTCCATCCCTTCTCCCAAAAAAAGGGTTCAAAGTATCTCATATGTATGAATTATCTTAATCCTCTCAACAACTCCGCAAAGTTGGTACCATAATTTCTATTTTACTGAAGAATCTGAGGCAGAGAAGGGCTTGGTTACATACCTAACATCACAGCTAGAAAGCGGGGGAAGCAGTCTTCTATCCCAAGCAGCCAGGCTCCAGCATCTGCTCTTAACCATTACACTATACTGTCTCTTAACAAATGCTGTAAAAATTATGGCCTGAGAAGATTTCAGTAAGAATGCCAGGGCAGAGGGTAGAGCAAGCAAAAAGTTCCTGTTTGGAAAGCAGACTTCTGGCCCACAGCAATCTCTACTGAGACTACTCAGTCATTTCCAATTCTGGCCAAACCCCAAACAACTGTTAAAATCAGGGTAATATCCAAGGCCTCTCACTATGGTGCCTGATAATCTCCAACAAAATATCACACAAAGAAGATGTTGCATATTTTACATGATCTTGATATAAAGCCCAACATAATTACTATTTAAAATATTAAAACCCTGCTATCTGGCTTCCCCAACCATCCGGGGCCTTATAAAATCTTATTTCATCTTGGCAAAGCTTCTTGCAAGATAAACACAAGCCTACTCAAGGAAGTCTTAACTCAATAGCATTCAAAATATGCCGGCAGCTGATCAAGACAGACCTAGAGGTTTGACAGAGGCTTGATATGTTTCGAGCACATCCATTCAGCAGATATTTACTGAGTAATCCTCAGAGTGCTAAAACCATGCTGGACACAAGAGGAATACAGAAATAAGTATATTGATAATAATATTCAGGATCTCGACTTTAAAGATTACTGTTATAGCAATTGTTGGTGCCCTGCATTGCATGGTGAAAATTTACCCCAAATTACTAAAGAGATGACAGAATTTTGGAGCTGGAAAATGAAGAAAAGACTCGTATATGCTGTGAACCTCTGATCACGGAAAACACTCAAGACTATTAGAATGCTCAGCAATATTTGGAAAGTTTTTTCTCTCCATTTTGGCAAAACACAATCATTTCAAAGACTGACAGTATATAAAATACAAAGTAAAAGGAAAACTGCAATAAAGTTTATGCCCCATAATCCATATGCAGGGCTGTAGGAGAGCTGAAAGCAAGGCTTCCTCCTCTGCAGGCTGAGGCCTTGCCAAGTGCTGAACACCACAGGTGTACCTGGGCTTGCACAGGTGAGAAGAATAAAACACTATCACTGGGATGTGATAAAGGTTCCACTACAGGGTGGTCATCTGCTGGGGATGTGGATAGAGATTTCTGCTGATTTCTCAATCTCGGGCAGGTAGACTGTGTCCAAAAAGCAGGCCAAATGTGAAAGTAGGTAATATTAATGAGAGTCCAAAGTCTTTTGACCAGTGCTTATCACACTTGCCTCTGTATCTAAATCCCCTGGAGGACTTGTTCAAACACAGATTCCTGGGCCCACCCCCAGAGTTTCTGATTTAGTAGGTCTGGTGAAGCCTGAGAATTTGCATCTCTGATATGCCAGGTGATGCTGATACTCCTAGCCCAGGAACCACACTTTGAGAGCCACTGCTTAGTGCAATGGGAGGAAATGGCAGAGGAAAGAGGGGATTTCCAGAGGTACATCAACGTTTGGAGTCAAATAGAAGAAGGGAGAGTGCAAAGCTTCTATCTGATGAGTTGTCCAGGATAATCTCCGCATGGGACTCCCCACCAAGGGCACTTCTCTCCTGAAGCAGGAAGGAAGTCGTGCCTAGAACACAGGCTGTGTGCAGGCACTATGCCACGTGCCTCCACAGGAGCCATTTTACTTAATCCCACAACAACTCTACGAGCTGAGTATCACGTTCCCATTTCAGATGTAAAAACCAAGGCCCTGAGAGGTAGGCAGATGAATCAGAATTCAAATCTCTCAAACACAAAAGGACAAGCTGTTTCCTATGGCACATTTAGCATTCAGTTGCTGTCTTTTGTGACATTTCAAACAGACGCATCAATAAAATACTAAGGAAAATTACCAAGATAGTGGCAATGCTCGGTAAACAAGGTCCTTTCTGGTAGGTGGACTTGTTTATTCAAAGCAGCAGTGCTTAAGGAGGCTGCTGCAGTCCTGAGGACTATCAAAGGGTTGCTTTACTGCGTCCCTGAGAGACTGCTATCAAAAAGCCTAGGGACAGGATGCCAGAAATCTTCCGCTCATCCACGAGGATCCTGCCACCACCTTCACCTTCACTTTCAGTGTCAGCCCGACAACCACTGTGGGGTGTGCCATCCATTAAAACTAATAAGTAAAAACCAGGAGCTGTTATTTCTACAACACTAAACCAGTGCGCACACACAAACACACACACACACACACACACACACACACACACACACACCCCTTACATAAAGCACTGGCTTCAGCCTGGGTTTTTGTGACACAGCCCCCCTTTTTATCTGTTTATGGACCCTGGGAGAGTTCTACTCAAGCGACTCCTCCCCTGACCACTGCAGGATGGTCAAGGACATGATCCTCACTTGAGTACCCTTCAAGCTGTCATTTTTCCCCTTCAAACTGTTCAAGTCTGTTATGCCTTACAGGTTCACTTAAAGCCAAAACATGTGTGGCAGGAGATCCATCATCAGTAAAATGACCTGGACACATCACAAGTGCTCCATGGATCAAGGGAGATGGGCTCCGGAGACCATCAGGGTTCTGTTGAGCAATGCTCTCTTCTTGTCCCCGATATACCATTTTGCTGGGGTTTGCCCCACGTGTGGAGTACAGCAAAGACAGAAAACCCTGAAGATGGAGTCCTGATGGTGATGAGGCCTGTGGAGTCCCATTTCAGGGATGACTCAGACTTCCATTTGGAATATTTCACAGCTTTGCTAAAACTGGGGGCTGTCACTCAGAAATGTCCCTAACCATGTGTCCCTTGGGCGATCGAAGCATGTGGTAAGTATTTTTCCAGTCATGATTGGCAGGACTCTAGGTAGCAGGAAAAGTCTGGGATTGGCTCTACTATAATGACCAAAATAGTTGGCATCATAAGTGGGCAAAAGAGGAAATGCCAAGATTTGTGGGGTGTTTATATGTGTATGCTCAGCTACTACAGTGGGTTTGGTGGGCTACCTCACTCCACCCTTTCCCAAGGGCATACATAAACATATTTTGACCAATTATCATCTATTAAATAAATATGTCATAACGTTTTGAAGGCAATTTGACAGTGAGAATTTAAAGGCTTAAAAATGTTTATACCTTGGGGTCCAGTAATTCCATTGAGAATCTAGCCTGAAGAAATAATTCTAATGCATGAAAAAGTTTTCTGCACAGATATTCATCATAACAATGAATCTATTGACACAAAATAAATATCCAACTCTAGTGAAAAGCAAAAACCTGATACTCTGGGTTTTCAGTTTGATCTTGTTGGGAAGGAATCCCTGAAACTTGTGTATCTAAAATTCCCACACTCAAATACGGAAATTAAGGGACATCTATGCTTTGAAGTGTGTAGCCAATAAAACTGTTTTCAAAGTGTATAATAAACATGCTTACACTGTTATAATAACATTACATATATTGAGAAGAAGGTCATTTTCCTGGAATGATTAGAAACTGCCATATTCTCAAGCAATAATCACTTGAAATGTCCTAGTATCATGAATCTTGGGAAAATGATGGAAACTGGAAATAAAGATATGAAGATAACTCTGCATAAAGATGGCAAATTGAAAACATCTGATTTTCTTCCTTTCCAAAACCCCACCAAAGCTATGGTGAAGTTTTTTTTAAAAGGTATAATTTCACTAAGATGGAGAGAACAGGGGGAGGAGATAGGAACAAAATGTTGAAGATTGCAAAGCTAATGGAAGATGGACAAGGGGTAATTGACCCTATAAATGTAGAAATCTGAATTTTAAAATGTCAGCAGAGAATCCAAGACCAACTGGAGTAAGAAAGCAGAATCTTCAAAAAGCTCAGGTACTATGAGCTGCAAATATAAGTTGAGAATCCCCAATCCAAAAATTCAAAATCCCAAATGTTCCAAATTCCAAAACTTTTTGAGCACCAACATGATGCCACAAGTTACCCCGAACACATTATTTTTTCTCTTCACTAATGGTATGTCATATTTTTTACTGTTAAGTATTTATGTGTGAATAAGTATAAGAAAATGATTGCTTAACAGTAGCACATAAATTCAGAGTCAGGAGTGATGGTGATGCCAGCAAACCAAAGATTATCCATGTGGGTGGCTGAGATAGTGATGCCTTTTCTTTCTGATGCTTCAATGTACACAAACTTTGATTCAGGAACAAAATTATTAAAAATATTGAATAAAATTACCTTCAGGCTATGTGTATAAGGTATACATGAAACATAAATGAAAGGCATATTTAAATTTGAGTACCATCTCCAACATATTTCATGGTGTAATATACAAATATTTTAAAATCTTAAAAGGTCTGAAATCCAAAACACTCTGGTCCCAAGAATTTTGCTTTTTTGCTTTTTTTTTTCAGGGGGGGATGTGGTATATTCAACCTATATCTCTGGAAATGGAGTAAGAGAAAGAGAAGCTGAGTTAAAAAAAAAAAAAAGGATGGATGAAAGCTGTTTAAGAAGCACATAAATCTTCAGGCCCCGTCCTCATCCCACACTACAGGATGACTTCCCACCTGGGAAGAAGTTTAGAAGTTTCTTTCTGAGAAGGTTAGGCAGAAGTCCCTGGACTGATACACATGAGGGTGGGGAACCATCCAAAAGCAGTGGAGTTAGGTAAAGTTATGGATACTGAAGGCAGAGGCCAGGCCCCTTCCCTCTCTCAGCTCTTAGAACATGGGCAGCCATGACTTTACCTTTGGCTGAGCCCAGGAAGCAGGACCTAAAGATACTGACATCAGGGGTTCCCCTCTCCGCTACCCTACAGTGATATGTACCTTCTTCAAGCCAACTCATTTGCTCAGGGTTTCCAAGGTTTTTAGTCCACATCTCTCATACATGAATACAACCCAAGAATCACGAGCCTTCTAAGAAAGCCTCTAACATAAAATACAAGAATCAAAACAAATAGGGAAAAAAAGGCAACTCAGAGGAAGCAAAACCTCTGCAGAAAGAAAAAACTTCCAGAAAATATATATTGTCAATCATCTCAGAGAAACGAAAGAAGACAATGCATCTATGAAACAAGAACAGGATGTTAAAGAAAAGGAACATCTGAAAAACAAAGACCATATAAATAAAAACCCATGAGCAAAAAGTTAAAATGCCACAGAAGAGTTGAAATACAAAGTTGAGGAAATATCCCCACAAGTAGATCAAAATGAAGTAATATGGAAAATAAGAGAGAAAATATGGGAAAATTAAAGAACTGGTCCAGAAAGACCAATAACCAAACAGAAGGGAAGAAGGGAGGGGGAAAGGCAAAAACATTGAAAAAAGAGGGAGAGGGGTAAAAGAAGGAAAAGAAAAAACAAAGGTAAAGAATCATTAATGGAATCATCAAGAAAAATTTCCAAAAATAAAGGACATCTAAAGGACTTCCAAGTGCCCTGCACTTCATTGTGAAATTTCAGAAGACTCAACAGAGAGAAGATCCTGTGAGCTTCCAGAGGGGGCAAAAACAAGTCACACACAAAGGATCAGGAATAAGAATGGCTTTGAATTTCTCAACAGTATAAAAGAAGCAGGCAAACCACACACTGGTACCTTCAAAACTCAAAGGGAAAATTATTTTAAACCAAAATTTCTAGTTACAACCAAATTTTCAATCACATAGGAATATAGAATGAAGAGCTTTTCCCTTCAGAAAAAAAATAGGCTACAAATGATCAGTGGGTGCTGGCATGGACAGCTTATTTGAGCCCTTGATTTCAATGTGCTTTGCAAAGCTTGGAAAGAGATTGCCTGAACCATAGAAGAGGGCACCACAAAAAGAGATGAAAGATCTAGAAACATAAAAGTGGAGCATCAAACAGCAAACTTGGTAGAGTTCACCATTTTTTCCAGAACTTTCTTCCTTTTTTAACCCCATGACTCTGATTTTGGCCCTAATGTAAATTCCAGAAGCTTAAGAAGTACATCTTTCCTATTCTCCATAGGAGCCAGAGTCCATGTACACACAGAGTCCAACATTCCATTGTTGAAAACACTACAGCTACTGTAGCCAGTTCAAGCAGGATAAGGTCTATCAAAAGATACTATATAGACACAGATACAAAGCAACTAGAGTGCTCATTCAGATCTGTTGTATGGTATCTACTGAGGCAAGACCCAATATTTCAGGTTCAGTTCTCCAGAAATAAATGCTGAGATGGGGTTTGGTATTCAGGGTATTCATTAAATTTCACCCTGTGAAAGAAAGGGGAACAACAAAGGATTGAGCTGAAGGAGAAGGTGGAATACATTTCAGATCCAGCAAACCCTAGGTCACCCCCTAGATGCTCCGGAGCATGTGTGGTGTATTGCAGTTGCACGCTCCCTACACTGAACTGTAAAGGCTATGCCTTAATACTGCCACCTCAGTCAGTCACTGTTGTGGGTTACCCCAGGGAGGGCGTGGCCTCTCCACAGCTGAGGCAGACCCCAAAGGACATGACATCTGGGGCAGCAAGTCTTCCTTTGAAAGCAATTCTGGATGGCTCGTCTCTGTGCCCACCACACCCAGAAATTCCACCCCAGCAATGTACTCAACGGAAATGTGTATGTGCATTTTCAAAAAGAAATGTTCACAGCCCATGCATGGTGGCTTACACTTGTAATCCCAGCACTTTGGGAGGCCAAGGCAGGAGGATTGCTTGAGCCCAGAAGTTTGAAGTTAAGCTGGGCAACATAGCAAGACCCCATCTCTAGAAAAAAAAAAGATAGAAATGTACACAATGTTCACAGCAGTGCTATTAGCAATCATCCCAAGCTGAAAACTACAAGATGCCTACCAACAATAGAATGGATAAATTATTTGCAATATACCCATACAATGGAGCACTGTATAGCAATGAGAACAAACAAATTAAAACCATGTGCAACAATATGGATGAATCTTATATAGTGTTGAGCAAAAGGAGCCAGGCATAGAAGAACATATAATGTATGATTCTCTTTACATAAAGTTCAAAAATAGGTGAAACCAATCTAGGGTGTTAAATGTTAGAATAGTGGCTGCTCTTGGGTAGGTGGTGACCAGAATGAAGCACACCTCAAGGGTCTTCTGTGTTTCTCCTTCTTAATCTGGAGGCTGGCTGCACAGTGTGTTCTCTTTGAAAAAATTTGTTGAGCTGTACACTAATGACAGCTGTACCTTTATGTATATATGTTATACATTGATAAAAAAATTTAAACTTACTGGAAGGCTCACAAAAAAAGAAAAAGATAAGATGTAGTTCACAAAATCTCTACCTCCAAGTTTATCGTAGATACAACAGCATGGTAGAATCCAGGTCACGTGAAATCCAAGATGTGAGGGAGTCTGGGAAATGCAGTTTTTTGTTTTCCAGTCTCTATAGCAAGCCAAAAGGGGAGTGGAGCGGGTGCTGGTGAGCTTGTCTACATTATTAGCTACAAATGGTGCTTTTACTACAATGGTAATATCAGTCTTTTGAACTAAGTTCCACCTTTAATAGTTTTTCATCCCTATTACTTATACATCATCAGGTCAAATTCAAATTTTACTTTTCCCACAGAAAACATAATTTGACTTTCAGCAAAGTCAACCGTGATCATGAGAGAATTCTGAGTATAGTTAAAATCCCCAGGAAGTTTTTCCTAATTCCCACCTTCTAAGAAAATTAACACCCATTAGTTAAAAAAAAAAAAAAAAAAGAGGGGGGCAGATAAGCTTTTCTGACTCAAATTTTTTTCCATTGTTTTTTGCATTTCCTCCACACAGAAGAGTCCCAGATAATGCAAACGAATTTCTAGCTGAAAAAAAAAATATGTCAATTCCTACAAATCTGGAGGATTTAGCTGACATGACTGTGAAATGTAAATGTGGTATAGGTGGAATATCAGATGTTTGTTTCAACAGGTGACAAATGACCCTTTTTGAATCAGCAAATCCAATGGAAGTGAAGAGTTTTGGCTGTGGCAAAGAACAAGCAGTAACTGGGTAGGCTTCAGCTCCTTTCTTCTCCAGCCCTGCTGTCCCAGAACCCCCAACCTGGTCTTGCTAATCCTGAGGCTCTGTGTCAAGGCCACAAGGTGTATGAGCAGCCTTGGCCATGCCACTCAGTGGGGATCTAGATTTAATTGTGCAGCCAAAGACCTAAAATCTGATGAGCCAGGGATGAGCCAAGGATATCCAGGTCATCACAGAGCCATATTTTCCCCTGACCATGCCATCTTTGCCCTCAAGACAGGCATAGTATCTGATTCCACCTGGCCATTCCTGCTAGAGCCCCCGCTCTTTTGACTTAGCCACACGTCAGCCCCTGCCCGCCCTCAGCCGCTTCCCAGTCTGCTCATAGCTGCTGCTTAGCAATGCAATGTTAGTCCCTAGCCACATCTTAAATATCATCTGCCTGTTATCATATCTTGCTGACAAACTGAATTACCAAAACCAAAGCCACTGCCTTGAAAACACTTTGAGATCCACCCCTTCAGCCAGATCAGACACTGAACTGATTTCTCTTTCTTCCTCTTCTCCATGAACCCATGAAACAGAGGTCTCAGCAGTCATTTGGAAGGATGCTACTTGGCTATAACAATAGAGTCATTGGCTCCACAGGGACCACATCTGGCTGGAATGGAGGAAGTATGGGGTCAGTACATGACAGATTTTCACCTATTTCCTCTCCCCATATTAAATAGCAGCAGCTGTAATAGCTCCTATTTAGAAACAGTTAGCTGTGTGTAAGGCTCTGAGCTATGAGCTTCACAAAAATCCTCGTGACACGAGGTTGCTAACCCAGCATCAAGCAGAACAAGAATTAAATACATGGGACTAAATTAATAGAGGATTGAAATAATTTTTATAACTTTTTTTGTTTGAAACATTGCTGATTCTTTTTTATGTTTTGTTTTCCACAGTCACGAAAACTTTTTGTTTTCTTTTTAGCTATTTATAGCTTACGGTAAATTGGGTAAAGTGTACTTTTGTAAGCAAAATCTGAAACATTTATCTTTCTCTCTACTTGATTTCTCAAAATTTGAAAATTATTTGTATTCTTAATTTATGGCAATATAGTTATTTGCATACATTCAAAAAAAAAACCCTTGCGACAACCCTGTACAGTTGGTATGATTGCTCTTCCATTTTACAGATGAAGAAATAGGATCTGTGAGGCCTAGTGACAGTCAAAGTCACACCGAAAGTTGAAAGCACTTTTGCGAAACAAAACAACACCCTGAACCCTTTGTATGCATCTCTTGACGACCAGTAGATACATATTCTGTAGTATATGGACAAGATTTTCACAGTGAGCCCTGCAAAGCCACTGAATTAGGGGTACGCCCAGGAAAAGGGGTTATTTCTCCCCACATCCATTTCCTGAGAAATAGCTGGGTCCTCCCATAGGAAATAGAAACCGAGGAGTCAAACTGGAGGCAGACGGAAGCTTTTGTATGGCTGTTTTCTCTTGGCCCTAGACTGGATCATTTAGTGGAGTGTGAATGAACGAGGCGGCTCCTTCTCCACCGCCCTGCACAGGAGCACTGCCTTCCTTCCCACCTCATTGTGTCTTTCCGCCTACAACAATCTCTATTTCCTCTACCTATGGAAAATTACTTCTCTTGAGAAGCCTGATCCTCCATCTCCCTTGGCCCTGGAAGAATTAAGCTTTTTTTTTTCTTTGTACTCTGTCAACACAGTGCTATATTATAACCAAGCGTTTACAAAGAGGCAATGTCATATTGTGGGAAAAGCTTTGAAACAGGAGTTTCATGACCCGGATTATGGGACTGTCACTTACTAGCTCTGTGATCTTAAACAAGGCTCTTGTTCTCATCTGTAAAATGCAGATAACACTGCCTCATCTGCTTTTCAAACAGGGCTAAATGAGATGTTTGTGGAAGTGCTTATAAATTCTCAAGCCTAGTACCTGGGTTGGTGGTTTTTGTTTTTGTTTGGGTTTTGTTTTGTTTCATTTTGGTTTTTGCTTCTCCCTCTAGACTGTGAGGGTGGAGACTTGTCTTAAGGGGCTTTTTATTCCACTTGGAGCCCACGGAGAGTCTGCTTAACGACAGTGCTCAACAGGAGTGGGTTTTAAATACATGTTTATTGAAATTAAAATAATACAACTGTGAAAGATGGGATCTCTCATCCTTAACACACAAGACTTAATGCCACTACACCTCTTTCTTTCCTTCCCTGCATGTGTGTGTGAGTGTGTGTGTGTGTGTGTGTGAGTGTGTGTGTGTATGCATTCCATTCCTGATGTCATCCTTTTTTCTGAGCTGTGGCATTCCAGCCCTGCAGAAAAATTCTGATTGACAGAGCCAGACAATGACTGTGAAAAGAAGTCTTTTCCCCATGTTTCACGCTGCCAGCAGGCTCTTTTTGTTGTTCATCTGGACACACTGTGGCCAGCCCTGCACCTTTCAAACGGGGGCTCTGGAGAGCAGCACAAGCAAGACCTGAGATTCGTACCCCAGCTACGTGGGTCAGCTCAAAGCCAGATTCCACGAGCCTCAGCACAGCCTACACATAAGGCTTCTGTGCCCGCGAGAAGTCAGAGCTCACAAATAAGACTCAGTCATTCATTTCTGACATTCTCTTTGGAGTGATATGGGGAAACAGCTGGCACTGTGCAAAACAGAAAGTTTTCCAATTCAGGACCAAGTCACAACAATAATTCCAAGGTCAGTCGGTAGATGTATAAAGTGAGTAATCTACAAGATACAAGGTAGTTTTCTGTGTGGATGACTTCAAGACATCAAGGATGATACCTCTCCATCCCACTGATCCAAATTCGTGGTGAGGGAAAAGGGAAGGGAAGGGAAGGGAAGGGAAGGGAAGGGAAGGGAAGGGGAGGGGAGGGGAGGGGAGGGGAGGGGAGGGCAGGGGAGGGAGCTACTGAGACAGACCTAGATTCTAATATTAGCTCCACATGTATGTTCTTAGCTGAGTTGTTTAAGCTCTCCCTCCTTCTCATTTCATAAATGTTTATGAAATATCTTCCACAAACTAATTATTCCGCTAAACACTAGGTATAGACTGGGGCAAGACAGGCCCCACCATGAAGGTACCCACAGCCTAGCGAATGACTGTGTGTAAAAGTGTCTAGCTCTAGACGCATAGCAGGTGCTCATTCTATGACAGGTTTTTTTTCTTTTCATCCCTGTCTCCTTTATTACAATCTCAAGCAGATATCTGAAACATTACTATTCAAGCTTTATTTCTTTAATTTAGGAGTCTAAACTTTTCATCATTCAGACTCATTTTTAATTTCCCCCATGAATCACCTCTCTGATGGATTTTTGAATAACAAATATTTGGAATTTATAAATTATTCTTTAGCACATGTTAACTCAAATTACCACACTGAGTTGATAGAATTAAAGTTCAAACAAAGAAACTATTTATCTGCTAAATGGCTGTTTTACGGGTAAGTGTTTTTAAACTTTGAAATAGTTCGAGGATCTCCTTTACTACTCACGCAGAATCTCGGGGGCCACATACCCTAGGCTGGAAGCCACCACTGCCTGTGCCTTTGTTTCCTGGGAATATACATTCATCCCTATAAAAGTATTTCTTTATCCAATTAGTTGCCTACATTTGGTGTGAATCACTTTATGATTCTTGCCTGAGAGCAAACTTTGAGGGGGCAAGAGAAATTATACCAGTTTAGGAGCAGGTAGTAACTTCAGAGTTCTCGTAGCAAGGAACAGGACAAAGAACTGGCAGTGTGCTCGTTAAAAACAAATTTTACAGATTTTAATTTTTCCCGTGGCCAGCTCTGAGAACTTACTAAAGAGTTTTAGATATTGCTACCCAGATGAGTTGCTTATGCTTATCCAAAAAGTAACTACAATCACATTTACCACTCTAAGTTGCCCATCACAAAAAATTGTTCAAGAGAAAAACTTATATGTGCATAGGAAAAAATGTAAATGGATCTCTGCTTATTCATATATATTTCTGAAGCTTATCAGGGAGCATATAATGTTAAGATCGGGGGTCTCCCTGCCTAAAACGTCATCACCCCATCACACCACCAAAGGAGTGACAAATACAGATAGTCATTAGATGAAGTTTCCTTGAATGTTAATGGTCTAGATAATGCAATTTGAAAGGAATTGAGAAAAGATGTGACAGCCCAACTTTCTTCAGGATAATTTTATTTAGAGACTTAATCCCCCTTGTCCAGGTCATAGTCCAGTAAAGATTACCCTCTCCAATGAAAGGCCTAGAGTTCCAGCCACCACCCCAACAGAAAGAAAGCTAGGGTTTGTTGTTAACCATGGAGTTAATTTCGCTATTATTAATGTTTTCACAATGTCTTCTGGATGGAACAGTAAGAATGCCTCAGTTAGGTACCTATATGCAATAACTAGCCCTTGTTGTTTCTACTTATGCCCAGTAGAAACAAGCGGTCTTTTTTCAAAGACAGGGTGACCAACTCTAAGTATCTGTACAGCCCAGTTATAACTAATAAGAAGCTCAAGTGAAATTGCAAGACAACAACAGGAAAGAGATTAACCCATAACGTACTGGCAGGGTCAATATTTGAAGCCCAAACTCTGAATTCTCCTTTTACACGTCTGCTTATAATACCTTATGCTATTGAAAATCCTGCATTAATTTTAAGGTCTATTTTAGTCACATCATTTTAAAAGAAACTTCCATTTTAGTTTCTATTGCAAAATGCAAGTAATCTGTATCTATCAGGCTTCTTTCTTTGTTCTCTTTTATCCAAACAATACCTGACAAAGAGGTATAAAGATTGGGCGGGGGCACAGCATATCCTTAATATTTTTTTTAACTCTATTTTCATCGGAGGCATTTCTAGTGAAACTATTTTCAATAACATTCTACTAATCTTTTCTTCTAATTTCTTTTCCCTTATAAAAAGTTTTCTTTTATACTTCAGCCAAAATGTTTGTGAATGTCCTTTTAAATTCAAAGAAAATGAAGTCAGGCATTTTTGGTGCAGAGAGCAATTCCAGACTCAGTAGGGGAGCGCTTGTGACTGAACAAAAACTCCTCTCGCACACAAAATGTGAGCTCCCTGCCTGGGGTTCACACATTAATGACCGTATGATTCATTATTATATATACCTCCAAAGCTGAGGGTCTCTCCTCTGCTAACCTGCTCTGTACTGCAGATGTGGAAACGTTAACTGTGAGACAGCAGGGATGGCTGGAGCTGTTTTTCTCGAGGTCTTTTGTGCATCGCTCTTCTGAGCCCTGTGATCCAGCCAACACCAAGTTACAAGGTTACCCAGAAGTTTCGGTTGATACCTGGCATAAACTCCACTCCCATTAACAAAATCACGATTCTTCCCAGGGGTGCTTCTCTCACCTCCTTCTATCTTAGGGAGCAGTTGATAGTAGCTCTCCAAATGTCAGACGGCTTATAACTTCTGGTTCTGTCTCTGATTTTCTTCTGTGAGCACTATGTGTTTCCCGAGGGCTGAGCAATTATGGGGTTTGGGGGGGGAAATTTAATGTGAAGGAGTAGAGTTGGAAAAGCATAAACTTGCTGGATAAAGAGACCTAGTTTCAAACCCCAATTAAGCCTTTAAAAGGTGTTTGATGGTGGGCAAGTCACTGAAAATCCCTCAAGCTCAGTTTTCTCGTTATGAAGCAGAAGGAAATTGATTTTGCAGAGGTGTTGGGGAAGTGGGAGATATGAACAACCTGTGGAAAGGACTTATGCAGTACCTGCACACGAGAAATACTTTGGATAGATTGATATTTTAACCCCACTGTTTCCTCCCTCCCTGAATCCATCTCTTTGTCATCTGATTTTGCAGTCCTTTCTGTCTGAGGCAGACTATCCTTTACTCCTTGATTTGGGGCTAGGTTACATGGCTTGCTTTGGCTACTGAAACCTGGGTCCAGGTGTGTCAATTCCAAACCTAGGAATTAAGAAGAAACATGTGTTTCCCTCATCGCTCTTGTACCTCTTTCATCATCACAAGAAGAGCTTTCCCAGACATTCAGCTTGGACCCTAGGATAAGCACATAGAGAGCGGGCGAGGGCCCAATCTGCGGTGAGAACTAAGCCCAGTCAGACTGATGAGCAAAGCACAGCTGTCCAGCCAAACCCAGCCCAAGCTAGTTGATGCTTAGCCAAATAAATGATCAAGAACATCCAACATTTTCTTCTAGAAATCTTATAGTTTCATGCCTTAGGTTTAAGTCTGTTATCCACCCCGAGTTGATTTTTGTGAGAGGTGAAAGGTGTGGATCCTGGTTCAGTCTTCTACATGTGGCTATCCAGTTTTCCCAGCACCATTTATTGAATAAGGATTCTTTTCCCCAGTGTATGTTTTTGTCTGCTCTGTCAAAGATTGGATGGCTATATGAACAAATTATTATTATTATTGTAAGTAACTGAATTTGGAGATGACTTGTTACATGGAAATAGCTGCATGATACAATACTTACAAAAAGTGAGTTTTCGGGTTTAAAATCCTATTTGGCTAGCAGCCCCAATACATGCTTTCCCATCTATCTTCTCACTGAAATACCAATAAAAATATAGCAAGAGGTAAAAAACAAACAAAAAAACACTATCACAAAAACAGGCTAGAAGGCAATCCATGAACCTGGAAAGAACAGGTATAATCCAGACAAAACTCCATATAAAAATTAATGAAAACAGAACTAAAAATTGAAGAGCAATCCCTCTCTACTGCCTATCCCCACTCCGAACTATTCCACAATGAAGGCAGAATATTAGCCCCCTTCACTCCCCACTCCCAAATGTTCCATAACCAAGTGCTATTTTCCTACATCTGAGATAATATTGTAATACTCAGAAAGTACCTCAACAGGAGTTAAGGCAATATGTGTTTAGGTAAATTGCCTATCTGGGGCCACATGAGCTCTGTAAGAAAATTGCTATAGGCAGGTGAGGAGGCAAGGAGTCCCCTGAGGACAGAGCATTCTAGGAATTGCAGATTTTCACATACAACATGCAGGGCCCAATACTGTGGGTGAAAGACAAAGGCACCACCCCAACAGAGAAAGTAAAATCTTGCAAGAAATAAGAACATGAACTATCGACTATGCATATGTATCTTCCCTTTCACTGAACACCTGTAATAAATTCAGCCACTACACAAGTGGATGGAGAATGGAACCAAAAGCTTTGCTGTTGAAAGAGCCCAAGTCTGGCCTGATAGAAAATATAACATAAAAACAGAATTTATAGTACAGCAGCAACATCTAACAAATTGTATAAGCATTTTCCTTTCAATTCACCAACCCCATATCTCAGAACCTACTCTAAAGATATTCCTCCAAATACTAGACAGTATGTATTTAAGCTTATTCAGAGGACTGGTTAAATAAATTAGGGTATCTCCACCCAGTGGAGTGCTCTCCTACCATATAAAAACAATGAGGAAAGGTTCTATGCACTGATGTAATCTCCAAGATACATTGTTAAGTGACAAATGCAGGATTCACAGCATTACCTAGAGTGCGGTAGCTTTTGTGTAAGAAATAAAAACAAGAAATAACACACACATGTGATCATTTTGCCCAAAGAAATATTGGAAAGATAAGCCACAACTAGTAAAAACAATTACCTATAGAAGTCAGAGGTAATGAGAAGAGTAATTCAACGAAAGGGAGAAGGGTGGAAAAAGAAATTCCTGAGTATTTGCTCTCATATATTTTAGACTTTCAAACCACATAAATGTTTCACATAGTTGAGAAGAAATAAAGTTAAATATGAAAGAAAAATACAATGTGTAAAATTGGAAATAGAGACAATAAACATTTCAAGTGACATTCAAAAAGAGTGTTCAGACTGCACACCCTATAAAATAATATAACAACAAACTGCAATGTGTGGGCCTTTTTAGGATCCTGACTCCGACAACTCGATTTCAAAAGAAAATTTGAGACAATCAAGTAAATCTAAACATGGAATAGAAATGAGATAATGCTAAGAAATTATTTTTGTGAGATGTAATGTCATGGTGGTTACATGGGAAAAGTTCTTAGGGATGCATAATCAATTATTTAAGGATAAATTGATGTGATATCTGAGAATTGTCTTAAAAGTTGTCAACAAGGAAAAAATTTGTGGTTGCAGTATGTTGAAAGATAAGTAGAACAAACAAAATTGGCAAAATATTGACAATTGTTAAAACTAGATAGTGGGTACGCACAGATTTACTTATTATACCATGTACTTTTATGCATGCATGAAAATGTAATAAAAAGTCTTACATAAAAATGTCATGAATTATGGGAGAATATCTTTCTTAAAAAGGAGATAACAAAATGCAATATGTAATATGTGAAACTTAATTCAATTCTCTCTTGAAAAAAACAGCTTTAAAATACATTTTGAAGATAACTGAGAAAATACGAATGTACTGGCTCATAGTAGGGAATTATTCTTCATTATTTTAAGTAAGATAATAATGTTGAGCTTCTGTATATATTCTTAGAATTAGGCCAAAGTATTTAGCAATGAAGTGTCATTATATACACAATTTAATTTCAAATGGTTCAGCAAACGTATAATAATATTATCAATCTTTTCTATTTGGCTTTAAAAGTTCATAATAAAAACTTTGGGAAAATATTAGTAAGTCTAATAAGAAATTGAAAACAATTTTAAAACTCTCAGAACATAAATGTAGCATTAAATAAATGGAAAGATACCCATTGTGCAGGGATAAAAAGATGCAAAACTGTAAAGATGCCAATTCTTCCCAAACTATTTTAATATGGTTCTAAATAACATTGGTGGTGCTTGCTATAGAGATGGGCATTTGGGGGGCAAGGGGATAGGGAACTTGGAGAAAGCGATACTCTCTTATAACCTGCTGGTGGGAGTATAAATTAGTTCAGCCATGTAAGAAAACTATTTGGCAATAGCTAGCAAGGCTGAAGATGTGTGTGCCCACTGCTCAGCAATTCTACTCCTTGAGAAACTTTTAAGTACATTCAGCAAAAAGAAATATTCAAGAATGTTCATTGCAATAGTGTGGGCAATAAAACTCCAAAAAAAAAAAAAGATCTGGAAACAATCCAAATGCCCATAAACAGAAGATAGTAAAAAAATTGTGATATATTTATGTAATAGAATATAAATAGCAGTAAAAAGTTAACATAGATAAATATAAATATTGAGCAAAAGCACCAAGTCAAAGAGAATTCATTCAACAAAATAATTTATACACAGTTCAAAAACAGGTAAAGCTAAACAATCCGTTGTCATATATGTAAATATGTAAACACATGTTCAAAATAGTGTTTACATCTAGAGATAAGAGTAGGGGACATAGAGGACCTGCTAAGTGATACTTCTAAGGAATGTTCTATTTCTCAGGATAGTGGGATCACAGGCGTTCATTTAGCATTATTTATTACTTACACTTACGATAAAAATACTGCTTTATATTATTCAATCTTTAAAATCTTTTAAAATTATATTAAAATTAACTGATAAGCAAATGTATATATTTAACTTGAAAAATAATTAAAAGAATGAGTAATGAAAGGAAATAGACATACTAGTGAAAAGAATTATAAGCTGTAGCAATTAAAAGTAATTTGGTACAGGAGAAGGAATACATAGGAGAAAAAAATGGAAGAATCCAGAGAGTCCATAAGTGAAATTAAAAGTATGTGGGAATATAGAATATGATAAAGTTGACATATTTTATTAGAGATGAAAATAGTATTGAGACAACCAGCTTACCATTTGGAAATAAAATGAATATGGATTAATGATCCAAACCTTATATCAAAACATAAACTGATATCTTAAAAGTAAAAAATAAAGCCCCAAAATTATTACAAAAATTCATC
Source organism: Indri indri (assembly GCA_004363605.1). NCBI lineage: Eukaryota > Metazoa > Chordata > Mammalia > Primates > Indriidae > Indri > Indri indri. The sequence goes on from RJWJ010001176.1 coordinate 23,514, forward strand.
ATTACATGTTTAAAAATAATCTTAGACTAAAATGGCTTAGAGGCCAGGCACAGTGGCTCACACCTATAATCCCAGCACTTTGGAAGGCTGAGGTAAGAGAATCGCTTGACGCCAGGAGTTTGAGACCAGCCTGAGCAACCTAGAGAGACCCCACCTCTACAAAAACAAAAATAAAAATAATTAGCCAGGTGGGGTGGCACGCACCTGTGCCACTGCCCTCTAGCCTAGGCAACAGAGGAAGACCTTGTCTAAAAAAAATGCCTTTGAAATTGAAAACAAATTAGAAAGTTGGAAAAATATTCTTGCAATGCATAGAATAGACAATGAGCTAATATTTTAAGTATCATTCTATTATTACTAACATCAATTTAGCAATTATTATGAAGTACTACGGTAGGTGCTTATATGACTTAACTATTTTAATTCTCACAAGAAACCTAAGTTATACTCTTATTAGTCACATTTTATAGATGATGAAACAAGAGATACAGAAAGACTAGGTAACCTGTACCAGGTCAAACAGTTGATAGGTAGTGCAGTCAGAATATGAAACCATGCAGACTAACACGAGAGGCCCTGCTTAACACCACTTTATGCTACTTGTAAACAAGTTCTTAAAAATCAGTAAAAAGAAAATAAACAGCCCAGTTTAAATAAAAGGAAAGAATAAAAGATATAAAGAAGCAATTCACAAAATAATAAATATAAGTGGCCAGTAACCACATAAAGATGCCAAAAAACAACACCAAGATACCAATACCTATCAGATTAGCAATCTTGAGCAAATTATAAAACCAGATTTTGTTTTAAAAAAATGAGGAAAGAGGCATAGCCATTTCATTTTGGTTAATTTTTGAATTGTTGAAACATTTTCAAAGGCAATTTGCCAATACCCACCAAAATGTAAAATACATGTAGTCTTTCCTGAAAGCATCTTTCCTAGAAATATATCTGGAGATACATATTACATATACAGAAACTCATGATGGCATTCATCACAAAATTTATGTTATAGAAAAAATTATGCTACCAACACCTTAAAAATACTTAAATCTTTGACAGCAGAGGAATGAGTAAGTAAATTTTGATTGATTCATATGATAGAATTCTATGGAGCTGTTAAAAACAAATGCAATAATTCTATGTGTACTGACATGGGAACATCTTCAAAATATATTTTTAAGTGAAGAACAAAAAGGAGTGAACAATGTGAATAACATCTTATTTGAGTAAAATATATGTATTTATATGTATGTGCCCTTATGGATGCATAAAATAAATTTTCTAATGTATACCATGAAACTGTTGAGAGTGGCTAATACTAGCAAGGGGTTAGATTGTGGAGGAAGAGATTTACTTTTCAATAATATTTTATACTACTCTATACAGCTTGGCGTTTAAGCATGTGCATCTAGCACTTTGCTAATATAATTTTTAACATGTAACTTTTAAAAGAGCCAACAAAAGGATAAAAAAGTGATTCTAGGTAAATTTTGCTTTTCTGATTATAAATAAAGGGAGAGATAAATATGAAACTATTATTTTAAAAACCTACAGAACAACAACAAAAAGAGAACACTCAGAGGCTGTACAACGTCCCTGGAAATAATCAACCAGACAGTTCAGAATCGAATTTCCTGAAACTATTAGGTGACCACAAATAGAGAGGGTGAAAGCCTGGACTCATCATGGGGTGAGAAAAAGCCGCAATCAAAATTAGCAGCAGGATGAAGTGCGGCAGGATGAAGGGAAAGATGTTAAGAGAAGAGCTTGTTGCAAGATAACTCAATAAAAAATATTGAAGGCAGCAAGGAGCAAAACCAATGTTATAGGAATTGAATCTGTGCTACAAAAGACAAACCTGAGAAGTTGATAAAAAATTCTGAAATATAGAGGGAAAAAAGATAAATAAATATCAAGTATACATCAACATAAATGGAATAGAATAGAACAACACACTAAAGACCAGAAGGTAACTCAGATCTGCAGTTTTTAAGGGATTGTATTAGAAATTCTATATGCTACAGTAGACTGCTATGCTAAAATGGTAATAAGTACCCTCTTCTTTTGTGGTTCCCTCTTTGCAATGTGACTTCACAGCATCTCCCATTAAAAGGTGGAGTCTGTAGCCCGCTTCCTTTAATGTGAGCTGGTGACCTCAGTCCCTTGCTGTGGATCATAGACACCTGCCATATGAACAAGCCTGGGCTAACCTGCTGTAAGGTAAGAGTCCACAGAGGACAGAGCCACTCCAGACAAGGCCAGACCCTAGCCAAACTAGCAGCTAACCACAGATGCATGTTTGAGAACATCTAGACCAGAAGGACTTTCCAGAAGACCTCAGCCCAAATTGCCAACCTGCAGAATTTTGAGCCAAATACATGAGTATTTTTTTGTCACTAATTTTTTAAAAAATGTTTTTAATTGACAAGGAAAAGTTGTATGTATTTATGGTATGAACAGGGTGTTTTGATATATGTATACCTTGCAGAGTGGTGAAATCAACCTATTTAATGTATGCATTACCTCACACACTTACTATTTTCTTTTTATGGTGAAAACACATAAAATACGTTAAAATTAAAAATTGCTCTCTTAGCAATTTTCAAATATACAATATGTTGCTGTTGACTATAGTCACCATGATGTACAATAGATCGCTTGCACTTATTCCTCCTTCTAACTGAAATTTTGTGTCCTTTGACCAACATCTCCCCAACCTCCCTGCTCCTCCAGCCTTTAGTTATTAACTTTTTTGTTTGTTTTGTTTGTTTTTATTTTTTTTCTTTTATTTGTTTCTTTTTATTTCAGCATATTATGCGGGTACAAATGTTTAGGTTATATATATTGACTTTGCCCCACCCAAGTCAGAGCTTCAAGTGTGTCCATCCCCCAGACGGTGCACACGGCACCCATTAGGTGTGAATATACCCATCCCCTCCTCCCCCCGCCACTTGCCCGACACCCGATGAATGTTACTACTATATGTGCACTTAAATGTTTGTCAGTTAAGTCAGTTAATACCAGTTTGATGGTGAGTACATGTGGTGCTTGTTGGCGTGGATGCGGAGAGAGGGGAACACTCATACACTGCTGGTGGGACTGCAAACTAGTACAACCTCTGTGGAAAGTAACATGGAGATGCCTCAAAGACCTGCAAGTAGAACTACCATTTGATCCAGCAACCTCATTACTGGGCATCTACCCAAAGGAAAAAAAGACATTCTATAAAAAAGACATCTGCACTAGAATGTTTATAGCAGCACAATTCACAATTGCAAAGATGTGGAAACAACCCAAGTGCCCATCAATACACGAGTGGATTAAGAAAATGTGATATACATATACCATGGAGTTCTACTCAGCCACAAAAAAACAATGGTGATATAGCACCTCTTGTATTATCCTGGATAGAGCTGGAGCCCATTCTGCTAAGTAAAGTATCACAAGAATGGAAAAACAAGTCACTAACTTTTGATATGGCTTTTTAGTCATCAATTGCTAATTGATACATTCATATTCATCCTTGCTGTCATTTATGTGGGAAGACAAAGAAAGATAATCTCAGGGATGAAAGAGGTTTGAAAATATATGCTCTTTAAAAAATTATTTGAAGATGGACATGAAACAACAGAAAAAATAAAGCAAAATTAAGAGATCAAGACAGGAAACATCACAGTATAAAGTTATTAGTAGAGACTAGTGACAGTGGCTAATATAATTTGGCTAAATTTTTTATAAATATGATTTAAAACAATATAAATAATAACATGCTCATGAAAATATATAATATATTAATAAAAATATTTATTAAATTGCAAAAAAACTAAATTAAAATGTAAGTTTGTATAAACAAATGGAAGAAAAAAAAGAGGGTAAGTAAAAATATGCTCAAATTTTAATTTTAAAATATAAAGGGGACTTGACACAAAATGTTATATCAAATAGTTAGATATGTATCATGGCATGTTTGGAAAAAATTTTAAAGGCTTAAAAATCTGATGTTAAAATAGACTGCAATCAAAGTATGTAAACCACTGGACAAAAGAAAAACAATGAATGCAAAATCCTTATAGCAAAAGACAGAAACAAACAAGAAAAGCATGCACATCAACAACCAAATAAAAGCAAATTGATAGAAGTGGGAACAAATATATAATTTATTGCAAAGAACATAAAGGGGATAAAATTCCATATTAAGCATGATTGATACAAAAAGAATCCAATTAAGCAAAAAGCCTAAAGTTGAAGAAATATGTCAGACAAATACAAATAAAAGGAAAGCTAAAATTGTAGTAATAAAATCAGACAAGGCTGAATTCAAGGCAGCTATATTAAAAGGGATTTTTTAATGATTTTATAATTATCATTTCATAATGATAAAGAATAAAATTCACAATTGCATTATAAATATCCATGAATATGCATCAATCAACATTCTTTCCATATATAAAATGAAAAGAAAAAAAAGACAAAATTGTTAAAAGCATAGCTTTAGTGCTGTTGACAGATCAAAGAGATATAAACAAATACACATAAAAACAAAAATTACAATCCTGTGGTTGTTAATCTTTCTAGACTCTTGGACCCCTATGAGAATCTCATGAAAGCTCACTCCTCACTCAGAAGTATGTGCATATTGCCTATATGTCGGGGGATTTATGGATACCCTGAAGCCCAGTCATAAACTTCTTTGTTTCCCCCTGTGGTTTACTAATACTAGATAAAAGGATTTGAGTTAAATAATTAATAAAGGTTGGTTTAATAATTACCAAACTTTAATTCTATGGAGAATAGATTTCCAGTGTCCATGGCTCATTCACATAAATCAATCATGTGTTAGACCAGAAAGACAACCCAAAATTCTAAAAACCATGTATTTTGCAGGCCACATCTCCAATCAAAATGCAATAAAACTGGAGATTAATAAGATCATACTAACCCTAAAAATAAAGCCACTTTGAATTGTTAAAAATTACTCTCTAAAGTGACTCTTTGGTGTTTCTTGGCCATTAGTCTATCTTCTTTTGAAAAGTTTCTGTACATGTCCTTTGCCCACTTTTTTGATGGAGTTGTTTGATTTTTTTCCTTGCTGATTTTCCTGAGCTCTATATAGATTCTAGTTATCAACCCTTTATCAGATGTATAGCATGCAAATATTTTCTCCCGTTCTGTAGGTTGTCTATTCACTCTAATGATAGTTTCTTTGGCTGTGTAGAAGTTTTTTAATTTAATCAGGTCCTATTATTTTTGTTGTTACTGTGATTGTTTTGGGGGTCTTCTTCATAAATTCTTTGCCAATGTCTTACATAGGAGTTTTTCAAACATTTTCTTCTAGAATTCTTATGGTTTCATGCCTTAGATTTAAGTCCGTTATCCTCCGTGAGTTGATTTTTGTGAAAGGTGAAATGTGTGGATCCTGTTTTAATCTGCTACATGTGCCCATCCAATTTTCTCAGCACCATTTAATGAATAGGGATTCTTTTCCCCAGTGTATGTTTTTGTCTGCTTTGTCAAAGATCAGATGCCTATATGAGGATGATTTTATATCTGGGTTCTCAGTCCTGTTTCATTCATCTATGTCTCTGTTCTTATGCCAGTACCATGCTGGTTGGTTACTATAGCCTTGTAGCATAGCTTGAAGTCTGGTAAATTGATGCCTCCCAATTTGTTCTTTTTGCTTAAGGCTGCTTTGGCTATATAAGGTCTTCTCTAGTTCCATGCAAAGCGTAGAATGGTTTTTTCTAGATCTGTGAAAAATAATTTTGGTGTTTTAATAGGGATTGCATTGAATCTGCAGATCACTTTGGGTAGCATGAACATTTTAACAATGTTGATTCTGCTGATCCATGAGCATGGTATGGTTTTCCACCTGTTTACGTCCTCTGCTATTTCCTTCCTCAGTGTTTTATAGTTTTCCCTGTAGAGAACTTTCACCTCCTTATTAAATATATTCCTAGGTATTTTATTTTCTTTGTTGCTATTAAAATGTGGCATATATATAGCAATGGAGTACTACTCAGCCATAAAAACTGATAAACTACCTATTGTATTATCCTGGATGGAGCTGGAGCCCATTCTTCTAAGTGAAGTATCACAAGAATGGAAAAACAAATACTGCATGTACTCACCATTAAATTGGTACTAATAAATCAACACTAATGTGCACATGTGGGAAGTAACATAAGGTTTGAGGCAGGTGGGAAAGGGAAGGAGTAAATTCACACCTAATGGATGTGGGGCATTCTGTCTGTGGAATGGGCATGCTTGTAGCTCTGACTTGGGCAGTGCAAAGGAAATTTATGTAACCAAAGAGTTTGTACCCCTGTAATAATCTGAAATTTTTTTTAAAATGACAATGAGATACCATTTTATATAATACAAAAATTAGAAAGATGGTGAAGATGTCAGTTACCAGGCTCTTCATGCAGTACTGGTGGTCATATAAACTAGCACTGCCCTTCTAGAAAGCCATCTGACTGCCCTTAATAAAATCAAGTATGCACACACTCTGTGATCTATCAGTCCCTCTCCTGGGCTTACATCCTAGGGAAATTTTCTAGCAGGTTAGTAAAGAGACATTTTAGGAGATGTTTTTAATGCATGTTTTTGGTACTGGAAACAACCTGGGTATCCAACAATTGGGGAATGGGAAAGTTAAAGGTAGAAAATATAACACAATACTATTTAGGCGTAAAAGTAATGAATGAGATTGCATTCAGCACCATGGACAATCATTTAAAACACATTGGGTGAAATGGTTAAAAAAGAGAGATTTATAGCACAATACCATATGCACAAACTTTACACACACATGCACACACATATACAGAGCATTACATTTCCCAAAGATAAATGAATTTGAGAATATATGTGAAGTACATTAGAACAGATACCTTTTGAAAAAGACAAATGAGACACTGAAACACACATAAAGGAGAAATTAAATAAATGGGTTCGTACAAGAGAGGAGCCTTACATGGACATACAGTTACAGTGTGCTCTGATTAACTCAGCTTTCTGATCTATATCCACTTTTCAAAGTATTGTGTAAAACATTAGCTGCTTATCCTTTAATTTAGATTCAGTTAGCATTTACAGAGTGTCTACTAGCCAAGTACTTTCACACTCATTCTTTCATGCAATGCTCACAAGAAACAGGGATGTTTTCTGTGATTGTCTACATTTTGCCAAAGGGAAACAGGCACCTGGATTTAAGGAATTTACTCAAGGTCACAAAGTTAGTAAATCGGAAAGAAGGGATTGAGAGACGGATATGTCTGACATGCTCCACAGTTCCCGTGTGTGGTGTTACAGTGCTTAAAACATCATTTAAACTCATGAATCATAAGTCTTACTTCTAGACACTATAGACAACAGACTGGATACTGACTCCTAAGAGCAATGAACAAAGATACTGATGCTGCTGTGATGATGTCAATTACAACACAGCAACACAATAGTACATAAATCCTGCCATGCCCTCTCCCCCTGATGGGGTCCTCACCAAAGGAACTATACAGAAAAAACTAGAGGGGCTTTAAAAATGCAGTTGAAGGTTGTGACTCACATCTGTGGGCCTAAACTGAGCTTCCTCCATTTTCTCCCTCAAATAAAGATAACTAGGCCCTGAATCTACTTAACGAGAATCTTATCCTCTTTGAAGGCAGGCAGGAGCAAGGAGAGTCACTGAAACATTAGATCGTCACAATCTCTATCACAAGGCATAACAGTATTTCTCATAGCACTTATGTCTTTCTGCAGAAGCTTCAGCTGAGACTCCAAGGCAGATAAAAATGGCTAAGTGTTTAGGACAGAGACCCACTGATATCCAAGTCCTCTTCCTCTCCTGGATGTACTGCTAGACTACATTTTACAGTTTCCTTTTACACGTAGGCAGAGCCCTATAACTAGATTTCCACAATGGAATATAAGTGACAAGAACTCAGGTGGTCTCACCAATCACCCAAGTCAATTAAAAGAAGGGGTATCTTCCCTGCATCGATTAGTTATTTCTATGAAACAAACCACCCCAAACCCAGTGGCTTAAAATAACAATCATTTATTAAGGTAACAACCCCACAGGTCAGCAGCTTAAGCTGAGCTTCTTGGGTGGTTCTTCTTGTCACACTGTGGCTCCCTTTTGTGTCAACAGTCACATGCAGGTCAACTGGCCTCTCTGCTTCTGGGATTTTGCTGGCTGTAGGCTGAGGTGACAAGGCATATGGACTTGTGTCTTTCATTATCCAGGCTTGTTCATATAGCAGTGGCAGGATTACAAGAAAAAGAGCAGCAGTATGCAAAGTTTCCTGAGGCCCAGGCTCAGAACCAACACAATGTCATTTCTACCATACTCTATTGGTTTTTCCAGACTACCAAAGTAAGCCATGGTGCAAAACAAGACCCTGCACATAGAAAGTAGCAAAGATACTAGTAGAAGTCTATATACTAAACAACTGCATAGAGCAGAGCTACGCCTACAATCACCAACTCTCTTTGATTGACTACATGATCAAGAAATATACCTATATTGTTTGACGCTACTGAGATTCCTGGGCTATTTGTTATAACACTTAGCCTATGCTGATACAGTGCTTGACATATCCATGCAGTTTGGACCACTAAGCAAACCCATTCAGCCCATCTTTGACACCCAACTTACATAAAAGAAGACTTGGTTTAATTAAAGAGGGAATTATTAGAGATAATTCTTACCTCTCTTATTCTAAAACAACTGAGGGAGTCCCAAAATATTCATTTTAGGAGATTGGCATTGTCCGATAGGAGGGACAAGTAGAAACTTCCTCCCTGGCTAAAGGTGTGTGGAGCAAGAGAATCTTTTGGTAAGATTGGAATATGAGAGAGCTGTTGGAAGAAACAGACCAGGGTTTCCTAGAACCTCGCTCTGAAAAAGCCAAAAGCAGCAGTGTTAGTTGGGAAGTAGGAGGGACAGAGAGACAGAAAGAACAGGCTACAATCTCCCCTTCTCCCCTGCTTATCCTCAAACCACCAGTTTGGTCTGACTTTGGAAGAGGAGGAAATCTTTGAACTGGAAGATATAAAGTTTTTTTTAATCTTTTTAAAATTTTTTTATTTCAACATATTATGGGGGTACAAGTATTTAGGTTACATATATTGCCTTTGCCCCACATGAGTCAAGTATGAAGTTTTGATGTTAAATTAGACTGGACTTTTTAGTCTTGCAAATGAAACTGTTCTAATATACCAAGATGACTGGAAAAGTAATGGAATCTCCCTGCAACATCATACAAGGAGTAGAAAAGGAAAATTCTACAAAAAAAAAAAAAAAGTGTTTGTAGGAGAAAGAATAGGTCCTATTTATGCCCTCCTAATCCCAGTGACAAGAGCAACCCAAGCCAACTCACAAAATCCACCAGAAGGTGGATTCCACATGCTGTAGCCCAGTTTCTTCCAGGCAGCTGATCTGGCTGGGGGGAGCTAGAAGGCAGCAGGGCCTCATATGGGCTTGGCAGATGTACCTTTCCTGTGACCACACCCTCAGGAAGAAAGTTGGTCCTGTGCCATTCCTAAGATGCTGAAACTTGCAAGATCGATGTATCCCTTTTCACTCCAACTCAGCTCTTCTCAATCTCAGACATTTTCTGCTACCAAAATTTATCTCATAGTTACAAAAATATCAAAACTCTGCAGTTTCTTCCTCTGAACATGTCTGTGACTCCAAATTTCTTATTGCTAAGATATATATTACTTCTTAACCAATACATTTGTCCACTATGCTCTTCTTATACCAACAAAATATATCATATATAAAAAATAAATCCGAAGACCAGATGCATGATCACATACAGAAGGTCCACTCTCCATATTACTTTACCTAATATAAAAACTTTTCCTATTTTAATGTGATTAATTACTCTTCTAATCAGCATTACCCACATCAGCTACATTGATCTGCCACCAAGACTTGTTAACAGGAAAAAGGACGAGAAGAAGACCTGAATTTATTTAAGTCACATGTAACAGACCCTATAGATGCCCCACCCATAATCTTCAGACCTTGCCGTTTTAGTACGTGCAGGCAGACTTCCAACTGCCAGTGTCTGCATCTCTTTTCCTGAGGGCTTTCTGCAAAGCTCTGAGTCTTGGAAATGCCAGGGAATTAACATTTGCCAGAGCAGCCCTCAATTAATGATTGGGGTGGCATATGTCTGAGTCCTATATTCTATACAGTCCCCAGTCCTGTATTCTATATAGCTCCTTTACCCCAGGGATGGGATACTTCTGAGTCCTATATGCTATACTGTTTTCCAGAGTTTCCCTATGGGATTGAGCTCCATTTGCCCACAGTGGTAACTGGCTTGTCAACACGTCCTTTATTGGCTGACTTCCCTTCCCCGTCTCACTTCTCCACCCTCTTCTTGAGGTCCTTTCATCTCTCCAATAAAATGTAATTTATACTCAAAACCTGTCTTTCAATCTGCTTCCCCCAAACTAAAACAGCACAGTAACCCTGCCTGTTAGTTAAATGTGACCCCATGAATACTCTAGCCCCCAAACAATGTGATTGGCTTTTCCTCCCTGGAAAGGAGGGGCAGATATAAGAGGGGAGAAAGCAAAAAGCATTCCACAGCCCACCCAAAGGAGTGAGAGACAGGCCCACGCCTCCACTTTGCTTATGCTGCATGGAGCTGTCTCTGAAACTGCCTGCAGCCGAGTTTTTTCTGCCTTGTGTCCCTAGGCATGGGAATCTCATGCTTTGTTTTAATGAGAATAGACACATCTGATGAAAAGAGACCTTCTGAAGCCAGATGGGTTTGGTCAAGCATTCTGCTGCATTTTGCATCTTTCTGAAAGCACTCCTTTGAAAATTTTTGATGTTTGTTAACAAGGTTATCATTATTCTAGAGGAAAATTTTCAGAGTAGGAGAACAGATGAAAGCATGTGACTGTCATATGAACCATAATGCCACATGAAGCCAAAGGTAAGTAACATACCCAGACTCAGAAATAACTGTGACAGGAGGTGCTTAAACATCTGCCTCTGGTGGGAACCAGACGTCTGTTCCACCTCCTCATGGAGAGCTTCCAATCATCTCTCCTCCCCACCAAACTCCTCCACACTTGTCTCCTTCATTGTTTTTCCCGTTTTTGTAATCATAATCCCATAATCACACCTATCCTCTGGGACTCCTACTCCCCTGTAGGGCCATCTGACTTTCCACATCTTTGCCTCATTTTCCCTCTGAAAAATTGGCTTTCAACCTCTCCTTAACATGGCACCAGGAGTAGACATATTTTGTTCTACAGATCTTGAAGAGTCTTAAATCCAAATCATGATATCAGCTTGAGTCTAGAGGATTATATTAGGTTTTCAGTCACTTAAAGATGAGCTTCAACTTGATAGTTTGCAACAAAAGTCATAATCATTGACAATAATAATATGATCATAAATTATAATAATAATAAAAATATGCATAGCAATTGCTATGTGCCAAACCTATTCTAAGGCTATAATCTCATTTCCTTTTCACAATAATTCTGTGAGGTAAGTATTATTTTCTCTATTTTATTGATACAGAAACTACAGCAACAAAACTATAAAGAGAATTGCATAAGTTCACAGAACAAGTATATAGCAGAGCCAAGATTCAAGTTTGCCACATATGGTTCTGCAGGTTGTACACTGCACTAAACTAGGAGGTATCATTCACTTCATCTGATATACAACCTGCACAACTTTACACACCAGGGTCTGAACCCAGGAAGACTGGCTCCAAAGTTCTTTGAATTTTCTAACCAAGGAAATTAAAGCACAGCCCAAGATGTATATATAAAGATGTTCATCACAGGATTATTTATAATAGCAAAAAAGAAAAAGAAGAAGAAGAAGCAACAATAGAGGAATGACTAAGCCATAAATTAAACTCACTTCATAAATTATTTTAAAGCTATTAAAAATAATACGTACGAAAATGATATAATACTAAAAGAGATGCCTTAAATTATAGTAAGAGATGAAAACAGTCAGTACATAAAAGTCTAAATCTAATTCAGTGGGGTAAAAACAGAAACATACCACATCTTGAGCTCCTGATGTGATACCACACCTTCTGGAACCAACCAGATTATACCTTATGGCAAGCCAATTGTATTTTACTCCTGTCATTGTGTGCAGGAGAGCAACTTGTCCTCAATGGAATAAAAATTGTTTCTTACTTTAAGTTCTCTTTTCCTGACATTATGCTTATTCTAGCACATCTGTGATGTCCAGTCAGGGTATCTCAAACGACATTATGCCTGGTAATGGAACTCACTTCAGAGTAAAAGAAAGCAGGTAATGACTAATACCAATGGAACTTGCCAGACTTACCCTAACCTTATTACCCAAAAGTAATTGGCCTTACAGACTATAAAAATCTTTGCTTTCTCCTCCAGATCACAAAAGTATTAGACTAAAAATTATCTGTAAAACACAACTCTTCAACTTCCAACCTGGACAAGATGGCATAGTCATGCCCTCCCCAGTCTTCCCCAATAAGTACTATAATAAACACTGCAAATAACTCAAGAGACAACCAAGCAGAACTCTGAAAGATGGACAAGAAAGGTGCCTTGGTTTATAACCCCAAGAGTGGAGAAGCAACATAGGTGCAGAGAATCATATGACCTCCCGACCTACAGGAGAGGTGACCCAGGGGCAGCATTCCTGATCTGAGTCTAGCAACAGAAGGCAGCACAGGTAGGCTAAGTTCCCCCCCCGAGACTGAACAGTAGTTCACCTACAACACCATGTGAGCCCAGCAAGGGGGATGGATCAGAAGCCCCAGGGATAACAAGGCATCAGGGGAAAGCTCTCTCCTTCCCTGCTGGGCCTAAGACTCCCCTCTCCCACTCCACGACACCATGCTGCTGGGAAGCACCCAAAAAGGAAACACACCAAGACAAGAGGGCATCATGACTAACCAAATTAGTTTTACAGACAGTGATGAAAAAAAAAAGGTAATTTTTCTGAAAGCATTCACTTTGCCATCATGCACAGGCTGGTCCATGCAGATGTAACTCATGCCTAGAGAGACCCTGGAATATGCAGCTACAGATGGTCCATATTTTTGCTGCTGTGGACACAGGCAAGAAGGTTTCATCTGCCAGACTGCACATGACCATGACTCAGGATTGCACACCATCCCTGACTTTGTTTAAAAGACAATATCCTACATAGATTTTGCAACTGTCTTATTTTTCAGGGCCTTTTCCAGTCATTTCATTTTCAAGAAGCCCACTCTTATCTATTCATCCTCTTATAGAAACCTGTTTTAATCTGGTGAGAAAGCAGAGAAATATTTTCAACATTGAAGCAAAATAATCTGACTAAACCAAGCTTCATAGGAAAACGGGGGAAAGAGTGAAGAACCAGGCTAAATAGACAAGCCGAGAGACTGACGTTGTAAGACAGTTTGGTTTCAAATTTCTAGTTTTGCAAAGTCACCTCATAACTAAGAGATTTTCCTCTGTGCTGCTATGCAAAGCACAAGTGGGCCCAGAGGTCACCAGGGAGCTGCTGAGCTCTGCTACCTACAAGAAGCACTTTATCTTTCCCAGAGAATGACCTTACAAAGAAGTCACTCTCAGGATGTTTACCAAAAGAGAAAAAGAAGCCAGTACCCCACATTTTTCATGGGTTTATGATCCTTTGCTCTTCCACTGGTTTCCAGTTCTTGTCTGAATGGTCCATTATGAGGCTGCTCTCTGATCAGCAACTTCACCCGAACAAGGAGCTTTCAGTAGGTGACAAGAGAGAAAAGATGGACCCCACTCCATTTTCAAAGTGCCTTGTTATGGTATGTTTCTGTGCATCCCATCCCAGAGCATCAAAATAAAATAATTGCACTAATACCAGAAAGAATTTACAGGAACATTGTAGAAATCATTAGCAGAGCACCACCCATTTGTTCATATATTTAACAAATAATTATTAAGCAATTTCTACACACCAGATACTGTTCTACCCACAGGAGACACAGCAATAAAAGAAACAAAATCCTTGCCTCGGAAAGCTTATGTTAAGGTGGGAGGAATCAGACAAATAAATAGGCGTGTAATGTCAGATGATGATAAGTATTACAAAGAAAAATAAAGAAAGTTAAAGGAGGCAAAGTCAGGAAGATAGGGAATGGGGATACTATTTTATTTTTAAAAACTCAGAGATAATCTCTCTGAGGAGGTGACGTTTGAGTAGAGATGAAATGAAATGAGGGGAAAGTATGTACATGTGTGGAAGAAAAGCATTCCAGGCAGAGAGAATTGGAGGTGACCGGGAAGGTGCACATGGATAGAGAGCAAGGAGGCAGGTGTGGATGGAGAGGCGGCGTAGGGAGAGCAGGTGGGGAGAGCAGGGCAGGGTGGCGGGGAGCAGCCAGCACAGCACCTGCGACCGGTGGAAGGATCTGACCTTCACTGTGCACGATACGAGAAGCCATTGGAGAATTTTGACCAGAAGTGCAGCGTGAGCTGGCCAAGGTTTCTAAAGGGTCATGTGGACTACCGTTGGAATAGGCTGTGGAAGGGGCAAAAACAGTTAGGAGGCTATTGCAATGATCAAGATAGAAGATGGGGTGGCTCGGATCAGGGTGCCAGCAGTGGAGGTGATAATGTGTAGTCAGATTCCAAATAAATGTTGAAGGAGACCTGACAGAATTAGTTGATAGAGTGGGTCCATGGGCTGGGAGATGGAAACAGTAATCAAAGATGACCCCAGGACTTTTGACCCAAGAAACTGATAGAATTTACTGAAAAGCAGAAAGCTGTAATAGAGGTAAATCAGGAGTAGGCACAAATAGAATTAAGAGTTTGATTGGCGATGTATTAAGTTTGAGGTGCATGTTACATGCCCAGGTGGAGACGGCAAGTGGCCAGGTGGACTTACAACTCTGACACTCATGGGAAAGGTTAATTGCTGGAGATATAGATTTGGAAGCTATTAGCCATATAGCTAGTAATCGAGCCATAGAACTGAAGTTTATGAAGACAGGAACCTTCTTCTTCAAGCCTTCTGGATTTTCATAATTGACTGCATTTATGCAATGGTAGACAGGATCAAAAATAAACAGAACAATGGAAATCTCTGTCTCTGGATCCTACAAAATCAAAGTAGCATAAAAAAAAAAACCTCTGGACCTTTAAGAGCGTGATCAGTTTACTAGCTCTGCTCAAGGAATCCAATGGGCATAAAATATGAGGATGACCAAAGAAGGCAATTTAGATGAAGATCATCAAAAAGTATTTATGGAAAATGTCTCAAAAGGACATCTGATACACACAGACACACACAGACACACAGACACACACACACACACACACACACACACACACACACATACACAATGCAAGATAGACAGACTGACTTACAGTGGGCATATATGCTTAATTATCCATAAAGAATAGAATCCAGTTCCATCAGGTTTTTTTTCAATTCTCTCTCTCTAGCTCTCCTTTTCTAACATAAGACTTACAAACCTCCTCTCTCTTTTTTGGTCCCTTCCCTGCTCATCTCAAATCAAAATCCCAATTTATTAGATCGCTCTTACCAGACCAAACAGACTTGGGGGGAGCAGCATTTTTTATAAACTAACTTGGGATCTGTTTCATTTTTAAAAGATGACACTTGATTTCTCACCCAATGTGCTAAAGAATAGCAGAAAGGAAGCCTCTAGGGAGGGAATGAGATTTTCATAGCTTGAACACTAAAAATAACAGCCCCATAACACTGAATCTCATTACCGAGCAGCGAACGCTCTCGCCTCTCTCTTCAACTGTGCTGTTCACGAGATGCCTTTCAGAAGCCCACACATTCGTTTACACTCATGCCTACTCACCACCCAACCCCCATCTCCCCCCACCTCACACACACACACACACACACACACACACAACCCACCAGCAGTGACTCTGTTACCTCTGGTAAACTTGGAAAATATGTGTCAGAGCTAGAACCTCCTTTTGTCATGTTATCATGATTTACTGCCCAGGAAATGAGCCTGTGGATGCAGACCGTTTTGCTCCTTATGTGGCAGATTTGGGCAGAGCTGGTGGTGATAATGAATGCAGCTGCACGTCCAGTGTGCAAAAAGGATAGAGACTCAGACCCAGGGTGAATTAGAGAAAGAGAAAACCTGAGCGAGAGGCATGACCCAGCTCACTCAAGCTTTATCAGTCATTGTTTACATCATGTTCATCCATAAAATAGATAATAACAATATTTCCACATATATTTCTAAGCTGATACTCTCTGGGAAAATCTAAAAGTTCATAGTGGCCTTGTAAATATGCATCAAATATTTAGCAGATAATAAAAGATATGTGAAATTGGCATTTTATCAATCACTGGACTAGACCTTCCTATACGTCAGGCAAGGGACTATATGCAAAGTCACCAAAAAGCAATGGGCCTTGTCCTACTCTAGTGTTTTGCCCTTAAGTCCTGTTGTAAGTCTCTTAGGGGACACCATACCTCCAGAGTCTTGTCCTGGAGTACTCCAGAGGAAAAATGTCGGCACAGCACACCATACCACACCACACCGACGTCTGCCTCTCTCTCTCTTCCTGCCTGACCAAGCCCCTTCTTCAGTGCCTTCAGGAGAGCTGCATTTCTCATTCTACCAAGGCCTTGAATTAGCAGAATACAGGATTAACACTTGATGTGCTAGACTTAACAAAACCTTTCCAACATCCATACGGCGCTTTAGAGTTTGCAATGCCTTCATAGCCATTACCACAATGAACACCTTCAACAAGTCTCTGGGAGAAGCAATGTGGGTGTTACTCTCCCATTTTACAGCTGAGAAGGGAAAGCTCAGAGTTAAGGCAACATACAGGTCAAGGTAGATTAAAAGGGCTGGCAACAGGACACTAACTGGAGGCCTCTGAATTGAGGTTCACCTGAATGAACCATATTAACTTGTCTTTATGGGAAAAAAAAAATTCTGGAGTCGGACAGACCTGACTGCCACTTAGGCAAATGTATTAATTCCTCCAAGCCAATTTGTTCATCTCTAAAAGTGATTTGTTGTATCTGCAGAGGCTATTATGATTAGGGGAGATCAAGAATGCAAAGCCCCAGGCCCAGAGCCAGGCATGTGTTCCAGGGATGTTAGTCCACTGTGTGCCTCTTCCCCACGCCCCCTGCCCTAGCTTCAGCACCCACAACGCTATCATCATGGTTGTAATTGTTACTAGATGTGATCATATCTAACCTGTTCTCTGTGCTTCCTACGTACCAAGCACTGTGCCAAATGCAATCCAGGTACCCCTATACCTAATCCTCGCCACATCCCTATGAAGTAGCACTATTATCAACTTTATCTGAGAGCCTGGAAAAAATAAACTGATTCTCAGAGCAGGTGTGCAGAGTTGAGAAGCCTTCTCTAGTCTGTCGGATGCCAGTGTCCCAATCTCAGCCACTTTGGTGTACTGCCTACTCAGGTCTCCTGCTCAGCCTCCTCATCTAGCCAGCTTTGAACATGTGCCCTCTTCCCCTCCATTCTCATGCCCTGGGCCTCATTGACCCATGCGACCTTGTACTAGACCGATAAACAGCTTCTAGGACAGGGACCCTGGTACTGTTCACGAGGTTCTTATCTAGGGTTGCCAGATATAGCAAATAAAAATATAGAATGCCCTATTAAATTTGAATTTCAGATAAACAGCAATTTTTAGTATAATTATGTCCAAATATTGCATGCTATGCTGACTTGCATGGGACATATTTATACTAAAAAGTTATTCATTGTTCATCTAAAATTCAAATTTAAATGAGTATCCTGAATTTTATCTTGGTGACCTTAGGCATTTCCTAAACTCCAGTAGCCTTTGCCTAGTCTGTGTGTACCATGTGTGTACCATGTGTGTACCTCTTCTTCAAACCATGCCGTGGTGGTCTGTTACAACAGTGGATGTTGAAAGACCGTACCTCCACTACTCATATCATTGTACAGTCCTCTCCTCTTGAATCTGGATTGACCTATAACTTGCTTTAGCAAAAACACAATGAAAGCGATTCTGTACCTGTTCTAAGTGTAAGCTTTAAGAAGCCCTGGAGTTTCTGATTTTGCACTCTTGGGATCTCTGAGCTCTCATGCAAGGAAGTCTCACTACCATGCTGGAAAGACCAGAAGAAGAGGCTTCTGAAGAGGGAGAGTCCCTGAAAGTACATAAAGGAAAACCAAGGAAAGCAGCCAACAGCAGCACAAGGGCAACCTTGGGATCTTGGTTGAACCATTCTAGCCAGCCCCCAGCCATGTGAACCCTCTTAGATCAGGTATCAGACGTGAGTGAAGAAGCTGTCTTGGACATTCCAGCCCAGCAGACACCAAGTGAAACAGATATTCTATCCCCTCTTGTGCCCCTTTCAAGTTTTAGACCCTCAGGATCATGAGAAAGTAACGATACTTTCTACTACTAATTTTTCAGGTATTTTGTTATGCAGCAATAGATAACCTATACACACACACATACACAAGCATTGTTTTCCATAAAGTTTAGGGGCTAACATTATAAGCATCTAGTTAAATTCAGTTATCACCATGGGCTCCTCACAATTCAACCTTACCAGCTCTGATTCTAGATATAAGCTGCCTCTGTGGTTGTGATTTTAAAGGCTGCTGGAGTCTGGGAGTCGATGCCCATATTTCTCAATTACAGTTGGAAACTAAGACGTAGCAGGACACAGCAGGCAGTTATCTTTTTGTGCTGCACAACAGAAGCAGTGCGGGGCCAGCCCACACCCGGAGAGACATTAGCAGAGCAAGGCTGAGGGAAACGTGTCCAGCACCTGCTTGTTCTCAGCTGGGGCTCCTGCCAATCCCATTAGCTCTGTGCTTACATAATCACAACGTCCACCTACATGTCTTTGAAAAGAAGAATTCCGGGAACTGTGGGCCATAATATCCATCTGAATTATTATCTGGGTTGGTACTCTGAGGGGAGAGGTGATAAAAGCACAGCAAGGAAAATATGCTAGCAGCATCAACAAAAAAATATAAAAGGTTATATATTGATTCACAATTTAAAAAATAACAATGCCATCATTTGACCCCAAAAGTGATTAAATCATATCCTACTCATTATTCATATTTGATGTCCAATATAATGATTAGGCTTGATTTTAGTGGAAGATTTCTGGATAGGAAATTAACAAGAGGAATTCATAATTCCCCAGAATTAGAGTTGATGTCACTAGACCCTTAAAATATGTATATCATCCAAAAATGAATCAAGGGTAAAAAACCTTTTGACAGAATTCGTTAATGCTGCTAGAAAAAATAAATCAGAAGCTAGACACTAAATAGAGAGAGCATTGTCTTGAACTCTTTGCATTAAGCCATGATATAGGTACTAGAGTGTAAGAAATTAACTCAAGGTATGGCAATTCTTTTTAAGGACTCAGAAAATCCCTTAATTTCAACTTAATTGATTTCTCCAGGGGGGACTTTTCATGAAGGAAACTGCCCTGTGGCGGATCCTTTAACTGGAAGTATATTTGTTTGAGTATCTATTATTGCCAAATTACCATGCTAGATTCTGCATTTTGCAATAAGTAGCACATGGTCTTGGTCCCCAAAGAGCTTACTGGCTTATGCAGGAGCCAGGAGTGAGAGAAAGCAGATTCTTGAAATAAAGCCCTTATAAATAGAGCAAATAGGTGGGTATGGCACAGGTCAGAAGAGGAAGAGGAACAGTTGGCAAAAGTGTCATAGAGCTATAGGCCAATTCTGCACTAGGCCCGAGACTCCAGACTTACTCAATTCCTGTCGATTCAATTCAGGAGACAACTTTCTATATAACCTTGAGAAAAGCCTCGTAGTTTTCAAGGAGACTGGCTTCATCTAAATGCTGATTATGTTTCATGGCATTCAGTACTTTGGGGTCAGACAGAACTGGATTCACATTACAAGCTATAGATACATTACTACCTTTTGAGCCTTGGTTTCCTCATCTGTAAAATGGGGATAATAACATTTATTTTTTTTGCAAGGTTTCTGTGAAATGCAAATGAGAGTGGGACAACTTAGATCAGTTTCTTTGGAAGCAGAAATCAAGACAAAGTTTCATGATTCACATACAAGTGATGTATTTAAAAATGCTCCCAGGGAAACCAGTATAGAAATGTGGGAAGCAGGACAGGGAAGAAGAGGAATCCAAGTAAGGGCATGATCTCAGGGAGAGTCCCACACAGAGTGGCCTCAGCCTGACCCCAGAAGGGAGCTCTAGAGTGTAAGTCAGTCATGCCTCAGAGCTTGGTCCCTGGAGGCAAGGGAGTTGGGAGTTCCTACTCTTGCATCTGTCAGTCACCAACTAGGGGGTTAGAAGGGAAACTTCCATGGGGGTTAGAAGGGAAACCTAAACTGACAAACACTTCACACTGTCTATGTGGGCAAAGCAACTCCAACAACCAGAGCACAGGCCTCCAAAGAACAGTTTCAAGGGGCCAGCTGTTTGGGAGCAAATGCCTATTGAAGCTGGGAGAGGCAGAAAGGGACACGATAAAAGATTCGAGGAGATCTGGGTGGAGTTCCAACAGCATCCACTTCAGTCTGTAGTTCTCAGCACATAGTATTAATAGTTAATAAATGGGTCTTTCTCCTTTTCCTTAGAATGGAGGGGTTGCAGGGAGGAAACATCCCAGCCTTTTACAAAATGCAATCAAGACACATCTTTAGGTTTTCTCCTATTTGCAATTCAGAATCGTGTTTTCTTGCAATAGACTGAAACTCCCAGGGGTGCAGGGAAATCCACCCAAGACCCAGGAAGAAAAGGGAATATGAATCCCTGACACTCTCTAGTGAGCGATAGTCCATTAATTCCTCAGTTTCTTCTCCAGCAGCTCCTTGTTAGACCAGGAGAATCTCTTTCACCTCTGTCTCGCAAAACAGGAAGTAACTAAATAAGGGGACAGGGTGGGAAGTGTGGCCACATCCCAGGCACTCAGCAGTTTCTCAGCCAGTGAGAGGCCCCGGGTCTTGGGTCAGTGCACCACAGTGTCTGGGCTTCTACACCGAGAGGTGCCCTTTATCTCCCACTCTGCGCAGGGACAGTGGCCAGGCCCATGCCCTTCTCTCGGGGGCCACCTCCCTCCCAAAAGCTGGACCAGATGACTTCTCATATCTTGGGGGGAGTTGGTGCCCAAATGAAGGATACTTTTAAGATCCACCTGGTCTAACACAGCACATAGTTCAAAGGAACCCTTTGCCTTAAACAAGGAGGGAAGAGAAGGTTCAGCACAAATCTAGGGTTTTAGCCAAGGGGCCTGAGGAAATCTAATGTCTATTGAGCATCTGGTAAGGGCCATGATCTCTATTATTCAAGAATTTAAAAACTCATTTTAATAGCTGGCACCAAACATTCTCTTATAAGAGAATTATTTTTGCTTAAGGAAAATACTTGGCCAGGCTGCATTGACTGGAGAAGTTGAAACCCCAAAAGCTTGGTCAATAAGAAGACAAAGAAACTAAGAAAACTCAATCATTCTACCTAATAGGTTAAGTTTTTGTAGGTTAGAGTGAGTGGGTAGAGAAAAGATGGGGTGGATTTGAAGAAAGAAGAGAGGAGCTAAGACTCAATTCTAGGAGTCTACTCCTCTCTAGGACTAACCAATGTTAATCCACTGTCTCTTTATCTTTAGTCTCTTCTCACTGCGATGGCTTCTACCCCTAAGCCTATAAATATGACCACTCCCCTCCCAGATGTTCCTCCCCAGTCCTCTTCTCCCCTCCGTCCACTGTAAGTTGCAGCCTTATGTTTCCTGTCCACTCCCCATTTGAGCTCCTTGAGTAACCTTGAGGCAGCTCAGGCCCTGGGCTTCATTGTATTTGGCCAAGGTGCCCAAGCTGCCCATCATTCCTAAGCAGTGTCAGGAACACCACAGTCCAAGGTTCTGCACAGTCAAGCGGCCTCCTAATTATTCAAGTCCTCATCTGTCACTCTTGACACCTGATAAACTTTTAAAGAAGCCCGAGTCATCAAGAAATAGGGCAACTTCCTCCACCTTTAACATCACACTAGGCTAGAGCATCTGCAAGGTCTGTCTTGTCTTCCTTTCGAGAGCACCTTGAGAAATGACTCATGTCCAAGTCCTCCTACAGATAAGCAGCCTGTGTCTGTCTTCCCGCTGACTTTCCAGTATTGATATTTTTATTTTGCCTTGCTTTAAAATGAAGTGTTTATAAAATGTTTCTAACCCAAAGACTCTAAGTCGAGAGCATGAAATGTATTGTTTTCATCCCTGCCCCTGCTGCAGCCTTTGTGCTGTCAGCAAGTGACGCTGCTCCCAGGGCAAGCTCGGGTCTTTGCCCTGTTCTGAGTAAGTGGAGTCACTGATCAAATTGACATCCTCTTAAATTCTAACTCCATCTGACGGTAGGAATATGGGGATATGGGCACGATCATACAAAACTGGTGTCAAGTGAATTAATTTGCCCTCTCTAGAGGTACTCGCAATAATTACAAGAGCCCTAGCACCTGTGCCCTGTGATCAAATAATTCCACTTTGGGAAATGTACCAAGAGAAAGGCACAAAGTGCCATGTGTAAGGAAATTCTCATAAGAAAATATTCATAATCGTGAAACCTGGAAATAGCCTATATGTCCAACTATTTTGTTATATCTATATGATGAAATATTTTATGGACATTAAAAGTAATGTTTGAAGAATAATTATCGATATAGGGAAATGTTCACTTTATATATATAAATATATGTGCATATTATAATGTTATCCCTCCAAAAGGATAAATACACCAAAATGTGAGATTATAAATCATCTTATTTTCCTTATTTCTTACAACTATGGTAAATATAATACTGTTTCATAGTTAGAAAATGTAAACATTTTCAAGTTTTTAACCAAAAAATTAAGCCTTTGGGTCAAGGTCACCAAAAGGCAAATATAATATTTATTCAACAGCCAATTATTGAGCAGGACATACATGGCCATGCCCTGGGCTTGAATCTAGAAATTCTAAGATTAATAAAACCCACTATCTATTTAAAAGAGTTTGCTTAGAGCAATGGGGATTGACTTGTCATCTGATAATGACCTTAAAATGTGGTTAGTGTAGTAGGAACACTAAGGAGGGAATTCTGGCTTTGTTGAAAAAAGGATTAAAAAAAAGCTTCACAGAGGAAGTGATACTCCTGCAAGAATTTTCATTCACTCATTCATTCATTTATTCCTGTCAACAACTATGTTTCGAACACCTTCAATGTCCCAGGCACTGTGCTAGACGCTGTGTGATGAACCCACCACTCTTCCCCTCAAGGACATCCCTGTCTAGGGTGGGATTAAATGTCTTGAAGAATGAATGGTCATTTTCCTGATTACAAGTCTCTGGCTGGTATCACCATGCCCAGTTCTTCCCATCGTACCTGCCTTTGTATCCAAGCTTCCTTCTTGGTATCTGAACTTCCCCTCCTCCATATCCCACGTCTAACCACTAGTTCCTGTCAGTGACAGCTCTGTTCTCTCAGGTCCCATTTAGAATCCCTGGCCCCTAGCTCTGTTTGGTGCTATGCTAGACATGCAGTCATGACCTTTCTATATATTCCCATTCTACCTCCTGAGAGAGTCACCTCCTGCAACCTGCTGAATGGGCAGGAGAATAAGACCTCACCGCCTGGTTATATCTAGTTGGATGGAAGAGGACCCCAGATACAAGCTGACCCAATCAGGTTCTGTCTTCCAGGAGTTTGGAATGGAACCTACAGACTGCAGGTAGTCTCCTTTGAATGTGGATCCTCGAGAGTGCCATTCAGCCAGGCCTGAAAGGGCCTTTTTTTTTTTTTTTTTTTTTTTTTTTTGCCTAATGCACTGAGTGTTGGAGAAACCAGGTCCAGGGAAAAAGAGAGGACTGAAGTAGACATCCAGAGAGCACAGCGCCTGGTAGAGAAACATATACTGAGCTGCTATCTCTGGAAAATTTCTCTGTTTTCCCTCCTTTTAATGAAACGTGCTTGGAAGGGTTTTTCCTTCCTGAAAACAGTGCTATTCAATTAACACAGTCTCCAAGAGAAGGATTCCTGAACCCTTGGGTATCCCGCAAGATTACTGGAGATACCCTCTGGTTGGATCAAGACTGGGTCCTTCTCTGAGCCTTGCACAAATCAGGTGCTCAGTGAATAATTATTGGTTGAATGAATGCAGAAATGAAAAGCTGCCCCAAAGAGTCTTCTCTGGCAGCCTGAGAGTCATCATTTACCTGTCCGATATCCACAATTACAAGGAAAGTGGTCACACGGGCCCATGCACAGCTTGGATTCTCTGTTTCAAACTTCTTCCAGGAGTCATTGAACACCTGTTTTCTTTGGCAGTCCTAGTTCCACTGAGCTATACCAGTGGATATTAGAGGTCTTCCCTGTTCCCTGTCTCCAATGAGTGATGGCTTTTGTGACAATGAAAATGCTCAGTGTTCCCTCAAGTCCCATCAGTAGCCAGCATTGTAAGGATAGGAGTAAAGCATCAAACAGACAGGCCACTAGTGAGGACTTAGTTCCTGGTTAGCAGGAACAGGCTCCCCAAGTAGTTCTAGAAATAAGGTCAAACCCATTTGTTTCCAGATGGTCCCAGACAACCAAAAAAAAAAAAAATGCAAAGGGTAATGGAAAAATTTCCAGGCATCATATGGTCATTCATCACATCTAACTGGCACCTGAAATGCTGGGTAAATCTGTCTTGAACATTAGCCATGTAGCTGCCCCATACACGTGGACTTTATTTTTTAAAGTAATAACAACTTTTTATTCAAGTATTCATAAGCCATACCCCCTTATACAAATTAATCCCTCCTTCTCCACTGCAATTCATTTTCCTATTTTAGCATTATTTTTCTTCCTTGTATTATTCATTTAACAATATTTGTGGAGCACCTACTATTTGTCAAGCTTTTCAGGACATAGGAACAGAATAGTGAGCAAAACAGTCCCCTAGCTTCATAGAATATATATTCTAGTTGGGGTTTGGGGGGAGGTAAATAATAAACAAACAAAAAAGAAGTAAATATATAAGATATACATATATTATAGTATATATAACATATATATTATATATGTCAAATATATAATAAATAATGGTGATTAGAGAGAAAAATAATTCAAAATTATGGATACCCAGAGTTCCAGTGGTGAGAGGAGTTTGCTATCTCATACGGAATACTCAAAGAAGACCTCTCTGAGCTGGTGACATTCGAGGAGAGACCCAAAGGAAATGTGGAAGTTAGCCTTGCACATATCTGGAGAAAGAACATTCTGGGTAGAGGGACTGCAAGTGCAATGGCCCTGAGACAAAAGATGCTTGGTATGTTGTAGGACAAGGAAGGAGAACAATGTCTTGAGGTTGGAGTGAGTGAAGGGAAGAAGATAAGACATGAGGTCAGAGAGCTGTATGTAAATGCTTTCTACCAGACTCAAGTTCTAAAAGGTGAGGATCATGTCTTATTCATCTTTATACTCTTACTAAAGCAACTGGCACATAAGAGTGTTTTAATAGATTTTTTGTAGTTATAGATGAATGCATAGTTTACTTATGCTTTACGTAATTTCTAGTGCATTCTTTTCATCATTATAAAGAAATTAAATCTAGCTTTCATTTCCATCAGTATTGAACTAGGTTTAATTCTTTAGTTTGTAGATGTAATTCCATTAAATAATAGATGGATGCATGGAGAAATGCATGAATGGACCAGCAGACTTAGATACATAGATGTCACTTTGGAGTAAAACCCTAGATCTTAGCCATGATCAGGATCTATACACATAGCCAGGACCCACTGAGCCTCTGATTTATCCTTGACTTGCCCATTTGCAATTTTATCCATAAAGTGATGCAGCATGAGGAATTCGAATGCCCAGACTAAGTATGTGAGATTAGGGTTTGCTAAAGTACTATGGTCCCAAGCTCAAAAATGTTGTGCTATTGCTACTTAGCCATAAGCCCAGTTCTGGACATCTTTATCTCAGTGCCCTTGAAAGGTTACCATTCTACCTTAGAGATTCTAACTTATCTCCTGATTGCATTCCTGTCTTTTTCTCACCTTCCTGGGTGATTTACAATTAGTTTCAGCCTGTCTGTTCCAGCACAACATTAACAGGTAGGGCTCAGCTGACTTAGTCACACCTGAAGTCCATGAAAGCACTACAGGCCATTGAGATCCACCAGGTTCTTGGTCAAAATTTCATCCCTTATTTCATTTGCCAGGCATTGGCCAAGCCTGAGGCCCTCCTTAGCTAACATGGGACCAGATTAAATGCTAAATGGGTATGTGAAGGAGCAAGCCTCAGGCCTCGGTCAGACCTTTCAGGGAGAAAATAGAGATCATCCATTAAGCTGAAGTTGAACAAGTTTTAAGTTAGTTTTAAAATTTTTACTCCAGTATTTACAGAAGTAAACAATTGACTCAGTACCTAAATGTAATTTTTTTTCTTCCGTAAGGTTGGTAAACACATTTACTCATGTAGTTGTTATAACAGATCTAAGGACATAAATTGATAAGTTTCACTAGAAAGTGAGTTCTCATAAGGATGCCAGAGATGAATACAACACATTCTCCTTCATAGACACTCTGGAAATGCTTCCCTCTCACATACGATATAAATTCTAATTGGTATCTTTCGCCAAGTATTCATTTACACCATGTCATGTATGGTAGAAGTTCCCTATAAACTGTGACCATTGTCCAAATACGAGACTTCTCATGATAAATTTCTCTTGGCTCTGAATGCTAGGGAAAGTTTCTGTCTTCTGCATAGCTGGTCTACTTATTTTCATCTCACAATAATAACTAGAAAAATATTGGATTTCTCCTTTTTTCATCTGGTCTTCTAAGAAGTTCAAAGCTTGAGCATTAAGCTCCATTTTATTACCCCTGACCCCAGTTTCCTAGCATAATTACCCAGTCCTCGCTGACACTACATGATTTCTGATCTTCATTTAGCTTTATTTCAGCTTTTCCAGTGTCATAAGCTTTACACTAATGTTCAGGGAAGTTTGGGGGATGCCTCCATGAGAAACAGGAATAATATATGTTGTTAGTAAACAAAGAGTTGTGTGACTTACTTCTTTAAAACATGGTTTTTAAAGTTATATAGACTTGAATTCAAATATCAGCTTCAACACTTGTTAAAAGTGTGAGCCTGATGGAGCAAACTGCTTAAATTCTCTGAACTTTAGTTTCCTCATGTGACAAATAAGGATAATGATAAAATGTTGTGAGGATTAAATAAGATTATGCCGAAAAAATGCTTAGGACCCTGTCTAGCACTTTGTTTGTGTTCAATAAATGATATCTTTATGTGAAAAAACAAAAACCTTTAAGTGACAACTTTGATTTACATGATATATTTTTTAAAAGTATTTCTTGAATACAATGGAGTAGCTAAAGGTTCAGCCTTAGGAACCAAGTTGTGTAGGTTCAAACTCCAGCTCTGTTATTTGCTATCTGTAGCCCTGCCAAGAATCATTACCTCTTTATGCCTCAGTTTCCTAATAGTAAATGAGGCCAAAAACAAAATATACTTCATAGGGTTATTTTAAGGAACTAATACAGCATAGGTGCTTTAAAAACTTTCCAGCATGCAGTAAGCATTCAAATGCTACTACTGCTATAACTTTTATTATTATTATTATTATTAGTTGACTCTAGATTCAAACTAAATTTTCAGAGACATCTACTCCATTTTGCCCCTCCCCCAAAAAAAACTTAAAATAATGAACAATGGAAACTGAATTGATCTGGGAAAGCAGAGGTATTTTTCCTGGGTTTATTTTCACTTCCACATCGAAAGCTTTGTTGATAATAACATTAGAGATAAACATTTGTATGGAAGTAGATGTACATCATAAGCCCAGAAAGGGACACATTGTGTCTTCTCTATAGCAGAAAGGAATCACTGGGGAGGATGTCTCTCTCTTCTACACCTCTAGAGCCAAGAACCAAGTGCACTGAAATAGCCCAAACACCATCATTATCAATCCCTTGTGTTTTTATTTCATTTTACTTTTTGCAATATTATTTTAGGTTATTAAGTACGAAATGTCCAATTTCCTTAAGTACTAAATTTCACGGGTGATATCTCTGACATTTCACTTTGACACTTCTTTTTTTTTTATTGTGAAAGTACATCCTCATTCTTTCAAAGGCACTGTTTGAGTTGTGATTATCTTTCAGATTTTTTAGAGCAATTTTTGTGAAACCATGGACGAGTCAAAAATTTGAGTTATTTTCGAATATGAGTTCCATTGTGGAACCAATGCAGCGCAGACAGGTTGAGATGTCAACGAAGTGTTTGGGAAGGATGTGGCTAATGAATACACAGTACTTCGATGGTTTGAGAAGTTCTGTTCTGTTGATTTTAATCTTGAGAATGAGCCACGTGGGTACATTCAATCCTCAGAATGAGTCAAATAAGAGAGTAGATCAGGTACAGTTGTTATCAATAATAAAGTGAATAATAAAATGAAGTGACTACCTCAGGGCCATCTAGCTAGTAAGTGATTGATCTGGGTTCAAAACCAGTTATCATATTCTTTCCTCACACTACACACATTGCCCTAAATCAGACTTCCACATTAGAATGAGTTCATCTGTTAAAAAAAAAAAAAAAAAAAAAATCATTCTACGTGACCACTGGGAGATCTATGCAGAAGACTCTGGGATACGTCAGCTCTTTGAGGGAGGTGCTTCACTTTGCACCCTCAAGGGAGGGAGCATTAGGAGGACAGGGTGCCGCTTTCCTTTTGTTTCTTGTGCATTGCAATTCGGCACACACCACTGTCATCCCTGAGCTGTCCACTAAGCACCACCACCAGCAATAAAAGAGGAACCTCCTAATCCCTAGTACTTCAAATGGAAACATGAAGTACATAATCACAGGATTAGGAACGGCTGCATCTAGGGACTCTGAAAAACCCTTTAGAACAAGTTACCAAATGGTTTTGGTCTTTGCCAAAATATCTTCTCTCTTTATTTAAACCTTTCTAAATTATAAGAAAAATGTAATTAAAACCATGATTTTCTCTATTCAGATAAACAGCTTCTTCTGTCTAAGGGGAAAAAAAAGGAAAGACTCAAAAATTATGCCTGCGACTATTCTAGCCCTTGGCAGAAGGAAAAGACCTCTTGAGTCGCCCAGACTCGGGGCACTTGGAAATTGACCACGCATACAGGTTGGGATCTGGGCTGGTTAGTAAGCTATTGTCTCTTAGCACCACCCACGCTTCTGTTCTCTGTTTTATCATTCTGAGGCTGGACTCCACAGATAAAATTTCTCCTTTGCCATCTGGCTTCCAGTTAAGATCTGCCAATAAAGGGTGTTAGGGAGACTGCAAGGCTAGAGGAAGGAGAAGGGATTTGCTCCTTGCTATTTGCTTCCTGCTTCCGTCAACCTCCCCTCAGCAACAGTTCTTCACCCTGGCAGCGGCTGTTGGTTCCAGTCCTCTTTTTGCATATTGCCAGAACCAGCCTCACTGGGTTCCCTTCAGAGACAGCAGCACCAGCTAGGGGGCACCTGCTGCTCCGTTCTCAGCTCTGTGGGGCCCTTCATTCAACCTTTCAGGTTCTGCTAATCCCCTCTTCCCTTTGGTCCCCCACCCTAAGGGTAGTAGATGCTTCCTGTAGTTACTATATCTTTCTGTAGTTACAGTTCTCCAAATATCTGTTTAGCAATTCAATTTCTTATATTAAATTATCTGTGTTAAAATAATTGGTGTGGTTCTTGTTTTCCTGATAGGACTGTGACAGATACAGGATCTAACTTTATTTGTATGTAGGTGGAAATGGCCACCTTCTCCAAACTTTTACTGATTGATTAATTTAGGAGAATATATTACATGTCTAGTATTCTGCTAAAAACTGGGGGAAAAAATACGAATACAATATCTTTCTATTAACACAGTCCAACAGACTATAGACATAAATAAATGCAATATCTCTCATAAAGAGAGATATATAGAAATTGCTATAGATTTTTTTTAAAAAGGAAGGAGTAAGTGTGTTTAAGAGGATTCAAAGACAGCCACCTAGATGAAGCATGCTGAAAAGAAGATTGAAAATGAAGATTTTAAAGGGCCATGTGACCTTACAGTAGCAAAAATTGTTTAAAAATAACTATCAGGGCACTTTTAATTTTAAATTTAATTTTAATTTTCACTAAGTGTTTCTATAATTTAAAAACTATATCAATTTGGCCCATTGAATAATTGCCTAATTTCTTCCAGGCACTAAGATTGCATTAATTTGTAATACATGACCTCCCATAGGAGTTATGAGTATTTCGTATTTTATAACGCTTCCACACATACACACACACACACACACACACACACACACACATGCAAATGCTAAACTCATTAATTCTTCCATTTCAAGGAACGCTCACTCCTACAAAATAAAATATTCAACTACAGGTCAAGTCAATGAAACCTAAAGTACATTCTATGATACATTTCTTCACTGGGGGGCATTAGTAAGTTGTCCATGAGTAAAGGGCACAATGTGTAAATAACTTTGAGAAATGCTGGACTGAACAGTTTTTCAAAGCTTTTAATATCCTAGTATTGTTTGTGAATCCCAAAGATGGAGTTACAAATTGCAGCCAGCCCTCAGATCATATTTTTGATTCATCTTTCCATTTATGTACTATATCCAATCAGATATTTAAATTTCTTCTAGCCCCTTCCTCCTTCTTCCTTCCTCCCCACATTACTATCAGAGTCTCAGCTCTCCACATCTTTACCTGCCAGAATCTTACCTGACCACCTTGCCTTCCTTCTCATCCCCCAAGTCAGTCCTCCACAAAAGGGGTAAGAAAATGGCAGCCCATGAACCAACACCAACCAGTTCCCTGTGTAGTCATAGTCAACAAGCTAAGAATACTTTTACATGGTTACATTCAAAATAGTTATGTAAGTACCTACATAGTAGCCTCAATTTTGCATCTTAGCTTAAAAAGTCTAAAATATTTACCATCTGGTCTTTTAAAAGAAAGTTCGCTGACCCCTGCTCAACACTCCTGTCAGATGCATTTATCCTAAATCACCTATATTTTTTGTGATATCTCTCACAAGTTGTAATGGCTCCTACTTGTTTAGCCTGACTGTTAGAAAACTATGAACATGGAAAATCTTCTCACTCACCAAGTGGAGAAGTGACATCCTTCTTTTAGGTTTTGGCAAAGAGAAAAATTGCTGTCATCTGCTGACTCTGGTACAGAATCAGGGAACACCCAAAGTGTATAAAGTCCCTTTCTAGGGATATAATAATGTGCACCAGACAGTGGTTAAACAGAAAGAATGACCGATTTTGTCAAAGCAGAACCAGCAGACAGGAAGCAGAAGATACAGACAGTGATGTGCTGACAAATTTTTCACAATTGGCTTTCCAGATAGATACAGGTGGGAGTTCAGAAGCCCTTATGTGTAGCATTTGCCAATTCCATGGTGTAAATACTCCTACTATACTGGTCTCTAGTTACCAATGTGACATCATTGAACACAGAGTTGGGGAAGAGACATACACAATCAACTTTCGCCCTAGCATGGCAGGAACCAAAGCAAGACCAAAAAGATCAGGGTTCCATTTCTCTGGGCTTCTGATCACTCAGGAGACCAAGCCACCTAGGATGATGGTTGGAAACCAAGTCCACGGCAGATCCTTGACACCAGCCTGAAGTTTAGGAAAGTGTGTCACCTGCTCCCATTGTGATGTGAATTCTTCCTGGGAGCTGAGGAGGTCCCCCTTGCCCCTATGCAGAAATTTCTTCAGTGCTGCTACAATAAGAAAAACTCTAAAGAATGAAAGCAAGGACATAGACAGTTATCCACCCCACAGGCTAAATGCCTGATGTCGGGTTCTTTCCTCAGAGCATGTTTTGTTAGGAAGTGAGAGTGAAGAAAACTTGCAGATAGTACTTGTTGAGAGGAGGCATCAAAAAGAGGAAATTAAAGAAAAGGGATTAACCTCTATCCAGTGTTAACTTTTTGCTAGGCAAGAGGTTCAGGGCTCCCTAAACTTAGAGGAAATAAAATTCATCTTTATTTTCACTATTCTTTAACTAATATTTGGCACTTTCTTCATTTATGAATGTAGGCTATGAATCCACAATGGGACTTTGTCAACAACAGAAATCACAGATATTCATGTATAATATTATACTTTCACAGACAAATCAAAATATCATTTTTGTGTTGCACTACCTCAAAATTATAGTAGTTATCAGACTCTCAGCTTGATCTTTTAATTTTTAATACGTGAAGAAACATATGTTACATTCTAACACAATTTTTTTGCAAACACATTTTGATAACTGTTTTATAATGTTTCTTTTGTAATCCTACAAAATTTTGTTTTATGAGTTTAAAGTAATTGTTCCAAGGAGTCCATCCGCTTTACCAGGCTACCAAAAGGATTCATGAACAATAAAAGATCGCACTCCCATCAGAAGGTGTTTTAAATGTTATTCCATCTAACCCTCAAAATGATGTTATGATACATTTTCTTCTTCTCCTCTCACTAGTGAGAAAACCAAGTATTGAATAACTTAAACGATGACCCCAGTTTCTGCCATTCCACGGCAGAACCAGTAACTGAACGCCAAGTGCCCTTGTGCACTATTGAGCTTTCAGGCCCCTTCTCCCTGCTGCTTGCTTCCTGGGAGGTGGAGGGAGGGTATGCCTAATGATCTTGATCAGGGCCTGAGTCTCTGAATGTCTCTTGGCTGCTGCCAAGTCAAAGGGCCCTGGAGAGTAGGTCAGCAGGACATTATATAATAGAATCGGTACAGGGAAGGGGTCCCTCAGTGCTACCATCATCCCCCTTGGAATGGCTCAGCTAAATTAAGCCAGCCTCAGTGACCTTGCGCTTCAGGCGCATGCTGCAGGGACCCAGCCCAACTGTGTACAGAGGTCTGGAGGGCATGTGCATCTCCATTAGAGACACCGGCCACATGGTTTTGGCTGTGGACTCAGCTCAATGTCAGGCAGGGAGCAAGAATACCATGAGAAGAAATGTTTCCAAGGGAAAAGATGGGAGAGACAATGATTTCTCTCTGAGCTTGTGCCTCTGCCCAGCAGAGTGACTTTACTTCTGTTCAGCGATCATCTGTTAGGTGCTCTATGCCCAAACCATGTGAGATGCTGAGATTCAAAAACAAACAAGTTGCAGTTTCTGCCCGCAGGAGCTCACAGTGTAGGGGCAGTTACATGTCCTGCTAGCTCATTCCAGAGTCCTTTCATGCTAATTCAGAAATCCTAGAGGGAGTTCGAGATGAAAACAACCTCAGGACAGTGAAATAAAGGTTGCAATACGGGAAAGTGCAATGAGGATGGCAAAGAGGGATTTTTACTGGTTGCTTGGTGGGCAACAGGAGTTTTCACTGAAGGACTGAAAAGATGAATAGGAGTATTCTCCAAGAAGGTGGAGGGTAGAATGGTGACCAGGCAGAGAGAAGACTGTGCGCACAGTTCACTTTCAGCAATAGTGCTTGGTTCAGACTCCCCGAAAGGCAGAGCTGGGGCAGGGACTTGGGTGCAGGTGGTCTATTCGAGGGGATGTAAAATTGAGGGTATAGTGAACGTAAGACAAAGAAAGAAAAGCTAATAAAGAGTGCATTTCTGAGTTGCTGTCACTGTGAGCAAGAAGGGCTTAATCTGCTGGGGGCCTGCTAAAAAACCATGGAGAACTTACCTCAGAACTGTTCCACCGGAGGGGTGGGGGGGCTTGAGTGGTTGGGTTGAGGTTTGATCCCAGGAAAGGTAACTTCATCATACTTCAAGTTCTACCCGTGTGCAGCTGAGCACTCTTTGGTGGCTTTGCAAAAAGTAGAGAGCTACCCCTCCTCTGCATGTTGTGTGATTCTGTCTCCTGCGTGGAGCTGTCCACCTTGCTGTGCTGAATCAGAGGGGCTGAGGGGATGTGGGACATCCCAAGCATCTGCTACTCACAGCCTGTGGCTCCTCCTTCCTGGACCAGAGAGAAGGAAAGGAGTGAGAATAGAGGTTGGGAATCGTATAGGAGCCAAATTCTTGTCAATCTCTTCCTAAAATTTGGGCTGCGAGAAATTTGTAAAACAAAACCAGTCCCTTTCAAGCCTTGTAAAATGGAATAAACTGCTTCCCGAGAACTGTAACATTTTAGATAGAGCAGAGCTTACCAGTATCTAAAAGGCTGAATGAAACCCCCTCAACAAAATATCTTCCCCTCAAAAAGCCTAAACTTTTTACTTCAGTCCCTGACAGAAATCCTGTCAGTTAAATATTTATTCCCATATATTCTTTCTGAATATCAAGCAAATTATCACAATTTCATATGGTTTCAGGGAACAAGTTCAAAAGGCTTGGGAAATTATCCTAATGAAAGGAATAAAAATTCCTTTAAAGTACAAAGATGCTCATTATAGTATTTTTATTTTTTTATTTCTGATGTCCATTTTTAATGAGGTATAGTTTTTACATACAATAAAATGCACATATTTTAAGCACACAGTTTGATGACTTTCGTCAAATTAACACACCCTGCTGTCATAATCACCCCACAAACAACAAGTAGAACATCCCATTACCCCTAAAATGGTTCCTATACTTCCTTTGAAAATAATCCCCCTACCTCAGGCACCAGGCAGCACTAAAGTACCTTTTATAACTATAGATTAATTTTGCCTGCTCTAGAATACCATATAAAGAAAATCGCACAGTGTGTACTCCTTTGGGTCTAGCTTCTTTCATTCATTATAATGTGTAAAGTTTATCCATGCTATTGTATGTTTCAGTAATCTATTCCTTTTCAATGTCAAATACTATTCCCTAAATTAATACACCAGAAATATTTATCTGTTTAGATATTGATAGGCATTTGGGTTCTTTCCAGTTTGGGTCTATTGTTAATCAAGTTGCTATGAATATTCTCCTATAAGTCTTCTTGTAGACATATGCTTTTATTTTTTTTCTTTTGTATATACACCTAAGGGTTGCATTACTTAGTCATAGGATAGGTGAATGTTTACCTTTACAAGCAGTGCCAAAACTTTTCCAAAGTGGTTTTACCAGTTTCATACTTCCACCAGCAATGTATGAGAGTCCCAGTGTTTCCACATCTTTAACACGTGCTTGGTATTGCAAGTCTTTTTAATTCTAGCCATTCTAGGGGACATGAGCTATAGCATCTCCTTGTGGTTTTAATTTGCATATCTTCAATGACTTCTGATGTTGAGCAGTTTTTCATGTGCTCATTATCTATTTTATATTTCTTCTTTTTCAACAGGTCTGTTTGATTCTTTTGCCCTTTTATTGGGTTGTCTTTCCCTTATTGATTCATACTTTTTTTAGAAAAATGGAACTACCTAAATGCCAAAAAATAGAGATTATATATATGGCAAACATTTTAAACCTTCCACCATGATATTGCGGATCATCCTTACATAATTTATAATTGTGCTTGGAGTTGAGGTTGTTCAGTTAAATGCATTTATTCAATAAATGGACAATGGACCATGTTGTCTTATCAGTCTTATCAATATTCTATAATGTTAAAAGAAAAACTTCAGACAAATTAAATTTAACAGAGTTTAATTGAGCAAAGAATGGTTTGCAAATCAGGCAGTCCTCAAACCAGAATAGATGTAAAGAGACTCCATTGCTGCCACATAGTCGGAGAGGATTTATGGACAGAAAAAGGAAAATGATGTACAGAAAATAGAAGCGAGGTACGGAAACAGCTGGATTGATTACAAGTCAGTGTTTTTCTTCTTTGAACACAGTTTGAACAGTTGGCCACCTTTGAATGGCCAAAACTCAGTGACTGGTACAAGAATAGGTTATAGTCTGTTTACACATTCATTCAGGTTACAGTTCACTATACACAGAGAAACCTTTAGGCCAAACTAAAATTATGTAAGGAGGCAGCTTTAGGCTAAACTTAACAATAACTTGCCTTTGTTAGCTGTTATTTTCCTCCTCATCCTTAAAATAAACGTCAAGATTTTGAGTTCCAGAGTAGTATTCTATGATTTGATAAATTTTCTCAGAGTCAGATTTGACCGTGTTCTTTAGTTGACATGCTGTGACATGTGGAACACACACAAAAACACATATACACATACATATAACTTAGAAATATCACATATGGTTTCATCTTAATCATTCAGGAGGATTAAGCATTATGAAAGATACAGGAGATACTTACATTGAAATCTTTGTAGCTAGACTGGCATTCATTGGGTAAAAATGAATTTTGATATTACTAAATTAAAAATTGCTAGTAAAGAACTGTCCATAGGATGCACATAACCATGAACACAAACTATTCACCACTTAATTAGGACTTCAGAATGACCAGAACTTTGATAAAGAATCCACAGGAAGAGGTCATGGCTGGAGATTTTTTAACAGTTGTTTAAAAGAGAGATTTTAGAAATGATATGATTACAGATGGCGACAAAGCCCAGAATTTGTCACAGGTGTAGTGGCCGGACAGCTCTGCAGTAGTAAGTTATAATGGAGGAAATGATCATTGGAAGCCATCAAGAAACCTAGGGGGTAAAGCGTTTGAAGGTTTATGCAGGTAGATGCTGATATTGCACATAATATTTAGAGTTAGAAAAACTGGTTTTTGGCCGCTGTTCTTCCTCTTATAGGCCACATAATCATTTTTCTCAATTATAAAGTAGCAACAACAATAATGATGATGGTAGTGTCTGGCAATGATGACGATGTCTGATGATGATGATATTGGTGGTGGTGATTGATTGACTTGCCTATTCACAACCTTAGGATTTACTAAAGATAATGTCTGTGAGGGCAGTTTGTAAACTATAAAGCACAATACAAATGTAAGCTATTGCTTTCATAATTTGAGGAGTCACTTTGTCACTATATAAGCCAGGCTTCATCCAGACAAACAGGATCAGCAGGTGATATATATTAAGAAATTTATTGAAAGAATTTGCTTATGCAATTATTGGGAATGGCTAGGCATGTCCAAAATCTAACAAATCAGACCATAAGAGAGCCAGGCTGAACATGCAGGTAGAAGCTGAAGCAGAATTTTTTCTTCTACTGGGAAGCCTCAGTTTCTGCTCTCCAGGACTTTCAACTGATTGAATCAGGCCCACTCAGATTATCTAGCAAAGTCTCCCTTACTTAAAATCCACTGATTATAGATTTTAACCACATCTGCAAGATATCTTCAGAGCAACACCTAGATTAGTGTTTTAATAACTGGGGACTATAGCCTGGCCATAAAACTTACCAGCACAGTCATGTACAATTAATACTTTGTGCTCATGAGCCAGTTATTTAGCTTCTTTGAGTCTGGGTTTCTACATCTCTGAAATGGGAATGACTGCATGACTGTATACCTCACAAGGAAGTCATGAGAAATGATATGTGTTTAGATAAATGTTAACTATAGTAGTCCCCCTTTACCTGCAGGAGACACATTCCAAGACCCTCAGTGGATGCCTGAAACCATGAGTAGTACTGAACCTTAGCCAAGGAATGCCAAGGTCACCTTTTCACTGTAAAGTAAGCACTTTATTGCTTCTTGGAATATCCAAATTGCTAGTATCACTACTCTTGTGCTTTTGGACCATTATTAAGTAAAATAAGGGTTACTTGAAAACAAGCACTGTGATATTGCAACAATTGCTCTGATAACAGAGACCGCTACTGACTAAAGGGTGGGTAGCTAGGTAGCATATACAGCTTGGATATGCTAAGGGACGATTCACGTCCCAGGAAGGATGGTGCAAGATTTCCTCATGCTACTCAGAATAGCATGCAATTTAAAACTTATGGATTGTTTATTTCTGGAATTTTCCATTTAATAATATTTTCAAACTGCAGTTGACCACAGGTAGTTGAAACCATGGAAAGCAAAACCATGGATAAGAGGGGACTATATAAGGTAGAGTGAAGATTAAGGGGCTATCAGCACTAGGGCACTGAATTTAGCTGGCTAACTCTTGTACGAATGAAAGCTGGACCCTAGGCCTCCCTGGTACCATTTCTAAGCAGAAAAAATTATCATCTATCTCACTGATAATGTATATAAATTTGCTAGCTACCTAAAAGATTGAGTGTAGCTGAAAATAGTGTGATTCACACCATAGTTCTTTAAAAAAAATAATTCTTATGTAAACAATGTTTTAAAATATTTCACTAACACCAGCCTGTCATCTAAGCTGACATCTCTCCAAGGTCCTGGACAAGGCTCTGTTCCCTTGCTTTGTCCTTGGGGATTTGAGCAGAACAATTGCTTTGAGTCTCACGATCTTCTGAACAAATTCAGCTTTCTAATAATGATATTAAATAAAACTCACTTTGAGTAGATGGCTGAGCCATATCCTTCCTGAAGGAGAAAAATCCCCAGCACATATCATAAACCCCACATAAACCAAGCAATTTTAAGGATTCAGATCATAGGTGAATAATCTGCAAAATAAAGATTTCTTCTACATGTGCAATAACGGTGCTTTAAATTTTTTTTCAAAGTATGCTCCGTAGGCCAAAAATAATTGCAAATTCATCCTGGAAGATTGAGAGAAATTCAGGGATTTATTCTGAGAAAATACTTTTGTGGTTTATAGAGGATGGCATTTGGGAGGATATTAGGTTCTGCGGTAGTTAGGGTGAGGCATTAATAGCCACTTGTAAGCAGAACCAAAATAACACAAAAGCTGATGGAAGATACAGCTTTTGTCAGTTCTCAAGAATGTCAATCTCCCCAAGTAGAATTTCATTCACCTGCCCAATTTTCACTGGGTCAGATCACATCAGATATTTTATAATCATCAATTCCCAGACAGCCAAGCAACTGAATATCATGAAATCCTTAAAACTCTCCCTCACCCATGTTCTATAATTCAACTCCATCTTTCTCTCTCTCTTATTTTTCTACATGCTTTACCCCAAATCAAAGAGCAATTGGTCTTCAGTACTTTTCAGCAACAATCTTTGAATGCCTACTATGTGCAAGGCACTTTTATAATAAGCTGAAATTATAATAAAAAATAAAATAGGATTCTCATGGTTTATGACACTAGGGCAGGAAATAGATAATTAAACAAATAATGATAACATAATGTGAGATGTGAAATAAGAGAAAAATGTGCAAGTGCTTTAGGAGCCAAGAGGGAGAAATACCAAATACAGCTGAGCAGGGTGTGGGGGGTGGGGCGGGGAGTGGAAAGCTTGAGTTTCTCCTTGAAGGTGAGGAGGCACCATCCAGACACACGACACATAATGAATATCTACTACATGTCCTAAACTAGGCTGACTGCTTTATGTGTGTTACATAGGAACAGTGCTTATCCTCACTAAGAGACAGAGAGGATGCATAACTTGCTTTTAAGGTCACATACAGTATGGAGTGACACTCAGATAATCACTGGAGTCCACTGAAGTCCTCAGTGTGGAAGTAGGTAAAAGATGGGGCTGGGAGCTTTGATCAGACCAAGCAGTAAACAGTAACAAAGTAGAAGCATGGTCCGAAAGGTCACAGTCAACTGGGAAGCAGTGAACACCTTGGGAATCCTGTTCTCTTAAAAATATGGAGTAAAAACTTAGTAAACACTTCAGACCTTTGGAAACAATTCGACTTGTTTGTCATTCAGCTGAGTTAATATTTCCCATCCCTGTGTTTTTTCTCAGACCTTGCAACAGCCATTCACTCGGTGGATATATCCACCCTGCCCATCTCTGGGTGGACATATCCATGTCATTTACTGCAGATGAACCTATAGGAAACAATCCTTAGGAAGAGAAACCATGTCTTAAGGATCTTCTGTATGCCCTGAACGCCAAGCCCAGAGATAGAAACAAAACAGTACTGAGTACATATCTCTGTGAAGCTCAGCACATAACCAGCATAAAAATAGTTTTTAAATGTTTTGCCAGATTAATTAATCTTGGACCTTCATAAAGGTCAGAAATAATTGGGAAATAGCATTTGGTTGAAATCGACTCCAAATAAGGGTGTCACAAAAATTTCTCACAGAAACGTTTAGCATATTGTATTCATTTGCTAGGACTGCCATAACAAAACACCACAGTCTCAGTGGATTAAACAACATAAATTTATTTTCCCACAGTTCTGGAGTCTGGAATTCCAAGATCAAAGGCGTTAGCAGGTTTGGTTTCTCCTGAGTCCTCTCTCCTAGGATTGTACGTGGTCACCTTCCCCCTGTGTCCTCACTTGGTCTTTTTTCTGCTTGTGTCTTCCTCTTTTTATAAGGGCACCAGTCCTAATGGATTAAGCCCCATCCTTTTATTTTTTTTCTGTTTTATTTTTAATGTCAGAATATTATGGGGGTACAAATGTTTGGATTACATAAATTTCCCTTGTACCATTTGAGTCAAAGCCACAAGTGTGCCCATCCCCCAGATAGCATGCACTGTACCCATGAGGTGTGAATTTACCCATCCCCTCCTCTCCCCTCCCACCTGCTTGATTTCTGATGAATGTTATTTCCATATGTGCACATAAGTGTTGATTGATTAGGTCCATTTTAATGGTGAGCACATGTGGTGTTTGTTTTTCCATTCTTGTGATACTTTACTTAAAAGAATCGTCTCCAGTTCCATCCAGGTTAATACAAGAGGTATTAGTTCACCATTTTTTTTATGGCTGAGTAGTACTTTGGTATATATATACCACATTTTATTAATCCATTCATGTATTGATGTAGGCCCCATCCTTATGACCTCATTTAACCTGAATTACCTCTGTAAGCACCCTTATGACCTCATTTAACCTTAATTACCTCTGTAAGCACCCTATCTCCAAATACAGTCAAATCTTCAACATATGAATTCTTGGGGGACAAAATTCAGTCCATACCAGGCATATTTGTGAAAGAAAGTGAGGAAGAGCCATTTCAGGCATCTAATTTGAGGATGTTGCCAGAAATAACTTACATGTGTCTTTATCAGAGCAGCTTGTATGCAAAAATTATGCATAAAACACATTACATTATCTATACGGTGCTGTCTCTATGAAAACAATTCAATAGAATGAAGAAAATTATTAAGTCTTTTCATTTTTCTCTAACTTCTTTCTTGGGATAGATGAGTCCTCTCTGAGATGGCCAGCATCCATCTAACAACAGTTGACTCAGTAAAATATGTGCTAAACAATGGTGGCACCTTGGGATGAGTGACATTTGACCCTCCGTAATCTCCAATAATCCTCAGTTCATGCATGTGAAATAGTCATATACTCTAAAAATCAGTGTACTTGCTCTAAGCAAACAGTTTCGAAACTCATCTCCTCACACCTCCTTCCAATCAGAATGCCTCCTCTAAAGCCCAACTCATAGAAAATTTTAAGCCACTACTTTTCAGTCAGCTGTGACTCAGAATACCACAAGAACAATCTACGCAAGAGAGAAGACTGACTGCATGGAGTCATCTCCCCTCAACGCTCTACAAAAAAGTCCCATTAAAACCCCAGTGACTGTAATAAATAAGTTAAACAGTGAATATACCCATATTAACACTAAAAACGGGACAGAAGGAGCACTGGCAGATCTGAAAGTTTAGCAAAGTTCTGGAGCAGAGAAAACATATGGAATCTTATCAACAGATAACACAGGATGAGGAAGCTGCATTGAAAGGGGAGTCTCACCTGTGCACACACTCTACTTTTCATGTCTTTAAGTGAAGGCTGTTAACTGTCATGACCCACAGAACTTACAACCAGCATGAAGTAAGGAAGAAATTTTCCCAGAACTAAAGTAAATTGCAAGCTCTTGGGGTAAAAGCCCCACCAAATGCTAAGCAAAATGAGCAGAACGCATCCTCATAAACTGGAGCCCACCAAGCAGGGCCATGCCTCTGGATGTATAGGCTGTGCTCTGCACAACAGCACCTGGCTAGCGGGTGAGTGGAGGTTAAATCCAGCCCACGCCTATCTTATCAAGCCAGGCTCTGTGGCACAGGGCTGCAGGGCTGCACCTTCCTCTGCACCTTTGTACTCCACATAAATATGCTGTAAGAACAATCCAAATATCAAGGAAAAAGAACATGTCCTAAAGCTTACAGAAAAAGAAAAAAAAACAGATTTTTGCAAGAATACCATGGATCGATACCATGGTAGACATAGAGATGCATTACCCTGATCCCCCTCCAAGGAAGACTTGCTGCCCAGATGCACAGCCTACAGTCAGTATAGAGCCTCCAGTTCTCAGCTCCTTCAGGATGAGCCTCAGCTACAGAGAGCCACCTCACCAAGGGCATTCCCTTCCCAGAGCAGCCTGCACCTGGTGACTGAAAGCGGGGTTAGGGAGAGTATAAAGGTCCAGCCATTTCTGCCCAACACAGAACATCCTCCAGAGCACCTGCCACGTTGGCTGGGGCTTTGCAGGTCCTGCATCTCAGTTCAGCTTCTCACTCAGCCCAATCTTGCTAGTGCCTCCTTCTTTCACAGGTGTTGATCCTTAATAAACACCTGTTCCCCAAACTCCATCTCTGCTTCTGGAAAATCTAACCTGCAATAAATGGTTTCACAACTCTGTGGGAAAAATAATCTCTAGTTTACACCAAATTGCCAATCAAATGTGAGGCTCAATATTAAATCATGCAATACTCATAGTTACTTCCTTATACACCCTTATAGGAAAAAGAATTACTTGAAGATACACTTGAGGAGACCAAGAAAAAAAAATTCAAGCAAATGGAAACCGTGAAAACAGTAGGCAAAAGCCAGCAGTGCACTGAAAATGAAAACCAGAAGGAGAACTATGCAACTGACCATGAAAAATAAAAAGCCTCAACAAGAGCATTAAGTTAGAGAGAGTTCCAGGACAAAAGTCTTCATAAAAGGTAGATTCCAATTTGGTAGGTAATGTGATGAAGCAGGCACATCTTTGTAAAATGGTGAAGAAATTGTGTTTTTTTTTTCAATAAGAAAAAGGAAAGAAAATTAGAAACATTAGCCAACACAAAATCTGTACAAAAAACTACAAATATGAAACAAAATGTCATGATTTTGAAAAACTGAAGGAAATTAAAATAAATTTTGGATGTTGAGAAGGTGATGGCTACAAGCTACACATGCTTTGTTTTGTGTCACTCCCCGCTCTCAAAAGGGCCAGTCACTCTGCTTGGTCCTGGGGTGAATATATATTTTATTGCAAATGACCTGAATTCATGCTTGAATTTTGAATTCAAGCTATAGGCAAATCAGGGAAAGCTTAAACATATTTATAAAACAGAATGACAGGTAATAAACCTTGATGATGTTTAACGAGGTAGTTGGAAGACTGTGAGAAGTAGAAGGAGGAAAAGAAGTTCAGGGCTTCTAATTTCATCTTACCTCTTACCCCAAATTTGATAGCAGCAAGTCAAACTTCTTTGAATTTGATGGATCAAAATGTAGCATTTGATGTGCACCTTTTGAAATTATTTATATACCAATAGAAGAACCCAAACTAATAAACTAAAAACACAAGTATGAAAAGTAGAATGAGGGGAGAGAAGATGGGAGAAGTTAAACAGTCTTTTATCACTCGTAACTGGGAATCTACAGCTGACGTTTAAAATTGATAATTGGAGAAACAAAGGTTTCCAATACTATTTAGAGTTCTGGAGGTAGTCACTGGAAGAGCTAAAAGCAGAAATGGCCCACCTGTGGCAAGCAGATCAGGGGAGAGAAGGGATAAGACAAGAAACAGTTGATTTTCATTTTATACCCTTCTGCACTGTTTGAATTTAACTTTCTGTGTAAATAAACATTTCACCTGGCTTCTGTTCTCCCTCTGCCTCTTGGATCAGCCCTCTTTTATGACTGTCTATTTTAGCTCTGACATTGCGCTCATTCAGAACATGGTTTCCCCTTTGTGTCTACCTGATCCACACAGCACAACCCCAGGACCCAGGAAAGAGGTGGCTCAGCCCTTCATCATCCCTTCCCTGCCTGACAGCAGAGGAGAAGCTGGCAAAGTCTTGTCTCCACAACTGTCTTTCAAGTGCCTTGATTAACTTCCTCTGTGTGCCTAGAAAGCCCAGCATAATCATACATGCATGAGCCAATTCATAGTTCTTGATTGCACTGAACCAGTTACTAGTCTGTGACCTTGAGCAGGCCATTTCACCTCTTGGGAGCTCAGTTTCCTCATCTGTAAAACAGACAAGTCTAAGGTACAAACTTCCATGAGTCAGTGACCAATTTGGTGCATGTGGGTGGA
The DNA here is from genome assembly GCA_004363605.1 of Indri indri. Classification (NCBI taxonomy): domain Eukaryota; kingdom Metazoa; phylum Chordata; class Mammalia; order Primates; family Indriidae; genus Indri; species Indri indri. Next base: position 67,716 of record RJWJ010001176.1, read on the forward strand.
CAAGATGCAAGACTCGCCCCTTGAAAAAGAAATGATATATCACAAAGACATTTTCATTATCCACCTAATCACAAGTCAGAGTAGGATGTGAAAAAAAAAAAAAAAAAAAAGACTGGCAGTTAGTTAAATACCTGAGCATTTTTCTATGTCACCTGGAGAACCCGGTAGAGTAAATTTTGCCTCAACTGAACATCTGTCTTACAGCTGTGTGACCTGGAACAGGTCACTTCACTAATCTGGGCCTCAGTTTCCTCATCTGCAAGATCATGGGAATGAAATAGATGCTCCTTGGGATCCCCAAACAAGTCTAGGACTGTGGAAGTCTGCCTGGCCTGGCTCAGCATTTCCCAAGTTCATGGTTCAGCAGTATAGCCCCAGTGGTGGAACAAAGAAACCATACCACCTTCTCCATGCCCAGCATTTCCAGGACCTTTATGAAATCTGACCCCAAGACACAAGGTAGTGCTTCTGCCCAGTTCTCTCACTGATCTTTCGCCCCATGCCCTGTATTTGCTTCTTACCTGCTCCCTTGGACTCTGAGCCTCAACCCTTCACTCCTTCTCCAGCCACTTTTGCCAAGAACAGGAGTGCCAGCTCTCCTTGGCACCACGCCCCACAGCCCTGGGCCAACCACAGGGTCACCCCACAGGGGAAGTGAAGTCCTGAACAACCCTACAATTACATTAAATTAAAGGTATTTTTCAAGCAACAAGAGATGCAGTAAAACCCCAACCAAAGAAATTCACAAGTGCTTAATATATAATTGGTATTATCAGTAAAGGTCAAAAATCAGTCATCAGTGAGGAATGGAACAATTACTTGGAATTAAATTTCCACCAGCCCATAGGGACCAGGTAAAGGTGTCTGGCACACCATCAGGGAGTCATTTGGCCTGGGGATCTTGTTGCGCTGGCAAATGAGAATTAGATTCTAATTATCTCATTGGCAGATTTCAGAAATTTTTAAAATATACTTTCTACAACTGTCACAGTGTCAAAACAATTATTTGCCTGCTTGAGCAGGTGTCAGGCATTGTAAAGTGTGTATGTCCTTGTAAAATTAAACAGGAAACTTTCTGAAATTGGAGGTATAATCTGGGGCCCTAATTATAGCATATATAGATACCTAAAGTCGGGAGGCAAAGAGAGAGGAATGCTGATTTTCCTTTTTCTCTTTTTTTCCCTAAGGCACTGAATTCTGACTGCACACACAGGTGAAGGTAGAATAGGCCACCTGAATATCAGGGAAGGATTCCAAGCCATTTTGCCTGCCATCCTTGCCTCTGAGCCAATATTGGTTCTTAAACGCATATTAGTTTTTTCTGCAGTCTGTGGATTTCACCTATATTGTCTCCTTTGACCCTCAACAATAGCAGTGTATGTTTAGCCAGGCAGCATCTTTGTCCCATTTTATAGATGCACAAGCTGACTGAGTGGTGCTCCAAGCCTCCTGAGTCTAAGAAACACACTCTTTCTTCTACATGGCCCCCCATGTAAATGCCTTCCTTCCTGGTCCAATAGCTAAACCTCTGCTAGAATAACCTCAATGCTCACCTCCCCATTGCTGTTTCATGGACTCTGAGACTCTTGGACAGATGGCAGGAAGTGAAACTGGCAGCTACCAAAACAGGGCCCCTTGAGCTATTCACAAATAATAGACATTGTATCAATGTTGAATGACTGACTGAAGTGATCGCACCAGGAAGGGCTCCCCAAATTTAAAGAGTACTCAACTCAACAGACGTTAATTACTGACCTACTATGGATAAGGCATTGTGTGCAATTCAGGGGTGTTAAAGATAAAATAAGGTGAGATTTCTTCCCTCAGGAAGCTCACACTTGGGTCAAGGAGACAGATACGTTCTTATTTTCTGAATATTATGGCAGCTCTCATGAAGGTACAAAGTGCTCAAAAATCAAAAGGGAAAGGAGATCATCACTGCTTGGGTACAAGGGACTCTTCATGGAGGAGATAAAATATGAGATGGTCCTTGAAGGATAAGGAAGATGTTGACAGACGGCAACGTGGGAAAGAAAAATCAGCATTCCTCCCTCTTTGCCTCCCAACTTTAGGTATCTGTATGTTCTACAATTAGGGCTCCAGATTACACCTCCAATTTTGGAAAGTCTCCTATTTAATTTTACAAGAACACATACGCTTTACTTTTCTGCTCAGGGATACACCTTCAATCCTGCTTAACTCCTTCTCAGATGGAAATCCTTCCTGGACCCCCAAATCTGGATGAGTTGGCCCTCCACCCCTCCTTCATGAGCATACCTTCAGCATGGCTCTTCCTTCACATGTCTGTCTGTCTCCCCTACTACACACACTCCTTGACAGTCTGCACCTGCTGGACACAGCGCTTGGCACACAGAGCACCTTTTCCTAATATTTTATCAATGATTGAAGGTCAGAGTCAGTGAATCAGATAGGCAATAAATACACATGGAGGGTGCACAGTAGCATATAACACTCATGAAAAAGTCCCTGTCCTGTTGAGAAATAATGAGTACCCAGTTTTGTAGAGGCAGGGGGCATGTAAGGAGTGCCAATAGGAGATGAGCCTAGTAAGGCACATGGTGACCACTGTGGATCTTATTGTATAGATAATGAAGAAAAAGTTGAGCAGAAGAGTGATCTGATCTAACCTTCAGTTTAGAAAGAGACCCCCAGCCGCTACAGGGAGGATGGTGTAGGGCAGCGATCATCCAAGCAAGAGAGTGGCAGTGGAGGTGGCCTGCAGATCTTCCTGTAAACGAGATGGGCAAGGGTGGTAGAGGGGTGGCAGTGGCTAAATGTTCTTGCTCATGAGTCTAGCATTGCTTTGGATAAAAGTCACAGGCTTTGGAGACAGACAAATCCAGAGGTTACTCTGTTCACCTAAATCACAAGTATCAGTTCCTTAACTTCTCTGAACTTCAGACAAAGATGAATTTTTAAAATTTTTAAAAATTCCTTTATTACAAAAGCACTTTTCTTTTGCATTGTAACATACTTCTGAAATAGGAATAGGGTCTTCAGTGACTCAGCTTATAGTCAATGGCACCTTAGGAATGCAGTGATACAGAGTCTTCCAGGTATTGAAATGAGATACCTAGAGTACCAGGTAAGGGTTATATAAATGCTTGCTTCTACTATTAGCATCATAAGTGTTACTGTCCTTCTCCTCTCCACTCTGGGCAGCCAGTGGTGCTCTTGGCTATGATAAGAAAACCACATTCTTGGATTCTACCACAGAATCATCCCACTTTGCCTTGAACACTTCCAGGTTGCAGGAGTCAGTTATTAATGCTCCAATAACCCCTCAATCCCAGCAATAGTTATCAGCCATCACAAAAGGATAACTTCTCTGTACCTCCAGTGGTCGAGGTGGAAGTGGAAAAGGATAGATTCCAAAGAAAGGGAAGTCAGGAGAGGAGAATTGAGCATCAGGACAGAAATAGGAGGTCAACTTTGCCTACTTCTAATTCTGACTAAACCTGGCCCAGACAAGGGGTAGTAGAATATCCAAATGTGATAACAGGGCCCAGAAATCTGGACTGTGGCCCCATAATTGCCATAAGAGGGCCTCATGGTCCCACAACTCCAGATTCGCAGAACTGATATCAACAGCTATAGAAAATGCAGACCCAAGTCAAATCCTGCTCCATCTAATGGCTTCTTTCTGAAGTGAGTCATTCATCAAAACATAGCATGCTGAGGGTTGAACCATGATACAAGAAGATACACACTTACACACATATTCTTTTGCTCTTGCGCCCTCTCTCTCTCTCTCTCTCTCTCTCACACACACACACACACACACACACACACACACACACACACACGCCTCTTAAAAATGGGCAAAGATGAAGCAGGCTAGAACCAGTTTCTACAACAGAAGCCATCACATGCATAATAGCGACAAAGGGCTCCTCTTAGTCTCACTGGAACAGTTGCCAGCTCAGCACATGTACTCTTTTTTTAGGGAGGCCCATGTGTGTTATTAAACCCATTTTACAGATGATGGTGATCGAAACAATAATGAAAGTAACCTATGGCTGAGTACCTCCTACACATTGCATGTCTTAGTCACATTTGCAATAATCTTTACACCTCTACAAAAACAGAAATGATCCACTAGGTCATCCCAAACCCCAAAGTCATCTTTACATTTCAAAGGGAAGTAGTGGAGATTAATTGTGGATTAGTGAATGCTGGTGATGTCCTGCCAGAGCCGCTATACGGGCCGGTACAACTATTCTCCAGATACTGTGAGTATTGCCATGAGCTCCCCACTGGTCCCTTCCTTGAGAGAATTGTTCTTGACTAATGAGAGCCTGCTGTCCTGAGACTTCATGTCCTCACTCCTGGTGATAGCTCACAGCAAATCACTGAGAGGAGTTGAGTCTACCCCTTGGCCTCAAGGTGGGGACCACTCCATGGTGTGTGTGGTCTATGCTCCAGAGCCCCCCGTGGATCAGGACAAGGCTGAGTTTCCTGAGACCAAATTCTTGCTCACCCTTTCCCTTTTCTCCCCCACACTGTGTCTCTCTTCCGGTTTCTCCTGATAGCACCCCCTCTAAAAATTCCATGTACCCAGATGCCTGTCTCAAGCTCTGCTTCTTAGATCTAAAACAGTTACCTAATTTTTTGGAGCTCCATTTCCTCATCTGTAAAATTCTGATAATACGTCACAAGTTGTTGTGAAAAGCAGGTGAGATGATGTCATTTAAGTTCTTTGTACAATTCCTGGGCTTGATAAGTCATGGCAAGGATCTTTTTCTCTTCATCTATATCTCAAGAGAATTTCTGGCCTCGGGGATATAGAACAAGGAGACCCCAGGCAGCAGCATCAGGTGGCAGCAGTGGCTGAGGGACCAGAAGCAACTAGGAGTTTGTAAATGCAGGAGGAGCCAGTCAACCCACGCATACCAATGGGCCAGTCGGGACTTGTGCCAACCAAGTGCATTTTGTACCCAATTTACCACAACAGGTGGGGGCAGGGAGCAGGCGAGGAGGTGGTGGGAGGGGACAGGCGGCAGGGCAATGGGGTGCCATCGGAGGAGTTTCAGTTCAGTACATTTGTAGGTTAGCGTCACTGTTTACCTTTTAAGCAGAAGGACAAATAGATCATCCACCAGATAAAATGGCTGTCTCTGAAATACTGCTTCCTGATTCTGCTGTTTCATCTCCATTGGCTTCTGCCTCTCTCCACCCTCTCCTTTCAGGCCGGCTTCCCACAGTCACTGCAGGGTGAGCCTGAGCTGATGAGGGCACCTGGCTTTTGCGGCAGCTCTTCAAAGCTGGAGGTCAGGTGTGTTTCTAGGATTTAATTAAGCTGGAAATGAAATCCAGCCCTGGAGTGGCTCATCGTCTTTATTATCACATTTCTTACCACTTGTCAAGCCGCAGTGGCGCTGGGTCTTGAAAAGGAGGAAGCGGCATGCATCCTAGGCAGGGCTCGGTTAATCTATTCCACACGGCGTTTCAGGCACCTTCCTCCATTTTAGGTTGAAGGAAAAAGACAGCATTCTCAGGGGCCTTTCTGGGGAAAAGAATTACTTTTAAATGAACAAAGGAAAATGTACATTTTCTTGTTGTAATATAATATGTGCCCACTATAAAAATGTATAAGATATAAAAAAAACACACAAAGAATAAAAAAAAAATCATTTGTAATCTCACCAGCTAGAGATAACCACTGTTAATATTGCAGTCTCCTTCCTGCCAAGGACAGGTATGTGTTCAGGAGCTTGGAAATGTGGGTTGTGAAAGAGAGGGGAAAAAAAGAAAGAGATCTGATCCTGTAGGGGTTCTGATTCACTGTACAAGCCAACCATATTTTTTACTTGCATATATACTCACTAACGTTAATTCTCATAGGACACTCATTCACTAAGGTCAACGGGGTTTTTCCCCTTTCAAGCAATATGGAACCAGCAAAAAAAAAAAAAAAGGATCAGGACTTAAAAGAAGTTTTATGATCAGTAATACTCCGGACTATCACATTGCAGTTATGTTTTTTGTGCCTAATAACATATTCTATAGTCTCCCAGATTAATCAAATGAGATGAGGGGATTTATACACTGCTGTGCACTGAGAAGGGGGCTTAACGGTCTCTGAAAGTAATACCGTTTGACATTCGGAGCTATTAGCCTGCAACTGCAAAGGGTATCCATTTTTTTAGCCTGATTTGTGTTCAGCGGGCGGCAGTCCCCTTCATGTCCCCTTAGTGTGGTAAGGTTTGGCAGCTACAGGGCGCTGACCTTTCTAACTCTGGAGATGTGATTGCTTTCACACTGATTGCACAGAAACACTTAGCAAATCTCATACCGTTAACTTCATCCCACACCAGCAATGCTGGCATTTTTATGACTGTCATGTGGCATTAGCCAGCTGAAAACTCACTAGGATGAGGAAGCAGTGCTGAATTAATAACTTCTGAGGTAGTAATTTAGTCAGTTTTCATGAAATTAATAAGTACCACTTTGGCCAATGGCAAAAGCCACAAAATCATAGACTGTTGAATACAGAAGTAACCTTCGAGAACTTCTAGTCCAACGCTTTCATTTTACAAGGAAAGGAAACTGAGGACCCAAAAGGGGAAAGGGTTTTTATTTTCAAGGTCACAGAGCTAGGATGGAGCAGTAGCATTCAACCTGCGTGGTAGCAGCATCAGATCTTGAAGGAAATCCTGCATATATACCTGCAATGTATTAATGTATGAAACATCTGAGAAAGAAGCTCCATGATTGAAGCAGGCTGGGAACCCAAAGCCTTGCCGGCTCCTTGTCCATCTTGGCTCTCAGATATCTTTGGGAAGCTCTGAGTCTCCATAAAGCACAGATCAAACCCACCTTCTTATAGCATACCAGCTCCAGTTACATTTCTCACACCTCCAAATATTCTTTATGTAAACAATCTGTATTAAACTGATAAATAGTTTAAATTGGAAGAGTGTGATCTCACAGTCTTCTCATTTGCAAAATGAGGACAGTCATGGTCTCTGTCACAGCAAATGAAATATCCATTAGAAGTTGAACAGACAATGGAAATGAGTGGACATTGTGATATTCTCCCCCATCATCGATTTCAGCTCTGGTCCACTGTACAACTGTTCTGAGCTTTAGGCAGGACTGACTCTAGTCCCAGCTCCAGGGGTGGTCTACGATTGGCCTAAACTAGTTAGCAATGGGTAACCACTGAATTGGCAAATGTCAATAGCAGAGTAAGAATGTGATGGTTAATTTTATGTATCGAGTTGACTGGGCCATGTGGTGCCCAGATATTTGGTTAAACATTGTTACTGAGTGTGTCAGTGAGGGTGTTTCTGGGTGATATTATGATAACATTTGAATCAGGAGACTAAGGCTTCATCCAACTGGTTGAAAGCCTGAATAGAATAAAAGATTGAGTAGGATGCTGTCTCTGCCTGACTATCTTCAAGCTGGAATATTGGTCTTCTCCTGCCTTCAGACATGGACTCAAACTGGAACTTACATCACTGGATCTTCTGGTTCTCAGAGTCAGACTTGAATGGAACTTATAACATCCATTCTCCCAGTTCTCATGCCTTTGGTCTCAGATGGATCTATACTATCAGCTCTCTCAGGTCTGGACTTCTCAGCCTACATAATCATGTGAACAAATTCTTTATTTCATTTATGTATTTATAGATACACACACAAACACACACACACACACACACACACACACACACACACACGTCCTATTGATCTGTTTTTCCGGTGAACCTTGACTAACACAAAGAACAAACACTGACCTTGGCTTGGGTAAATCAAACAAGGTTTACTAATTGAAAAAGTACAGAAGGAAGTCAGGGTAGTAAAAACATACAGCAGAGAGGTCAACAATACTCTCCAAAGGAGTTAAAAGCTTCCAGATCACAAACATTCTTAACAGTAGACCCACAGTCACAGATGATAAATTTGAGAGAGTAAGATCACATCGGACTATCTAGATATTCAAGCGTCCGTCTCCATTAATAAGGCTTCAACTGCTCTACAGGTCAGCTAGTCTGAATAAGGGTTGGGACTCCCTTATTTGGGTCAATTGCATACCATCACTTTTGGGATTATATAATACATAACTAAAGAGGATGGCCCAGTACAATATACCTAGACACAAAACTAGTCCTATTTATCGTTCTCAGCCTTCCCAGGCTAGCATAGCCTGGTCTAGTGAATTTCTGAACTAAGGACTGCCAAACCAAATGGGGCTCAGTCACCCAGGTATCCTCACCAGTCAGACCAAGATGCCATTAGGGCAGCTATGGGCTCTTTCTTGTAGTGCAATTGTTAACTCATAGCACAGTCATTGGTTCAAAGGTAGAAATTAGACCTAATTGATCCAATCAGAGAAAAGTTCAAAATTTTTTTTGACAACTCAGGTGTAGGTATTCTCTCCCACGGTTATTAACAAACAAGCAGGTAACTTTCTTTCCTGCTGGAAGCCTTCCTGGAGCCTCAGAGGGAGCCCATCTTAGGATAAAGCTAACACCGTGGAAGTGACAGCAGGAAAACAGAAGAAAACTGATTCCTTCTTGACATCATTGAGCTGCTTGATCAACCCTCACCTAAAGTCAGTGCTTTTGGAAATTCTATTGCACAAGCCAATAAATTGCCTTTGTTTAAGCCAGATCAACTTGGGCTCTTTGACACCTGTAATAGAGAACACCCTTATTGATATGCAAACATATGATTGTTTCCTAAGTTCATGAAAACCTGAGACACCTAAATACATGCAATTTTATGAGAAAAATTCACTTTAAAAACTCTGTAGTATTAGACAAGTAAATCCAATGCTCAAGTCAATAATTTAGGTCAAAAAAATATATGTGGAAAACTATTCTGTGCCAGAGCCTGTGACGAGCAGTGGATTAAACAAAATCCCTGCTCCAAGACAATGACATCTTACCAAATATTGACAGCAGCAATGAGGGTGGAGGGGTCTGCAAGTCATATTTCAATACTTCAAAAGGCCTCAGAGAAAAACTACACATTTAACCAGAATAACATCGGCTAACTCTGTTTGGGCTCTGGTTACCTTTGAATATGGTAACGCTGGTTATCCAAGGTGTTAAGTTCTGATTGGAACTTAAAAATGGAAAAATAAGTTTAAAACTAAAAAATTGTGTTTAATATGTCTTCTTTTAATGGAAAACAAATTCTAATATACAGAGAAGAACAATGAGGAGGAGGAGAAGGAAGAGGGGAAGGAGGAGAGAGAAGGTGAAGGAAGGAAGGAAGGAAGAAAGGAAGGTAGGAAGGAAATAACTAAATGAGGGGGACGATTCATTTTGTAATTCAATCACTTTCCCACCTGCTAAGGTGTCCTAAACTTCATTCTTCTGAACTGTTTTCATTTTCACCTCCGCTGACTTGCAAGGAAAGCTACCTTTGAAAACACCCCAAAATAAGACGCTAGTAAAGATGAATAAATAGCTTCATTTTCCCTCTACTTCACAATACAAGAACAACATCATTCAAAGAAATACACACTAAGCTCTCAAAAGAGGTACTGAATTAGTTTCCTAGGGCTGCATAACAAGTTACCACAAACTGGATGGCTTAAAATAACAAATATTTATTCTCTCACACTTCAGGAGGTCAGAAGTCTGAATTAAAGTGTCAGTAGCACCACACTCCCTCCAAAGGCTCTTGGGGAGAATATTTCCTTGCCTATTCCAGCTTCTGGTGGCTCCTGGTGTTCCTTGGCTGGTGGCGGTGTCACTCCAATCTCTGCCTCTGTCTTCGCATGGCCTTCTCCGTGTGTCTTTGTGTCAGATCTCCCTCTCCTTTCTCTTATAAGTGTTTAGGACCCACCCTAAATCCAGAATGTTCACATCTGGAGATCCTTAACTTAATTCTATCCTAAAAGACTCTATTTCCAAATAACATCACATTCACAGTCACTAAGGGTCAGGACTGGGACATATCTTTTTGAGAGACACCATTCAAGGTTCCGAGTTGGTGAATGCATACACCTCATGTTGACATCCATTTTTACAATTGCCTGAGGAAATCACCTAAACCAATGCCAGTCCCTCAAAAGCAGCATAACTGAAACTGAACTAATCCTGATTCCTCTCAAACAGCTTTCTTTTCCTGAGTCTCTTAGTATTGATGTCCCACATTGAATCAGTTGCCATACTCCATTTTACATCTGAAATTTCTCTTGCATCCATTTTCTTCTTCATACCATAGCCATTATTTCTAGTATTTGTACTCCTCCCATGTGCCAGGTTCGTAGCTGGCCTCCCTGACCCTGGCTTCACCATCTCCTACCTCTAATCCATCCTTTTCACCATTAAAGGATTGATTTTCCTAAAATAACAACCTGCTCAAAAACCAACAATGACTTCCTCCATGGACCTTTTGTCAAACTCCATACTTACTTCAAGGGTTATTTATGCCACTCAGATGCCACTCACTCCAAGAAACTTTCTGTAATTTCCCCATGTAGAAGTTTTCTCTTCTCTGAGCACCTGTAGTTCCTCTTCTCTACTTCATATTATTAGTATTTTGGTAATTGGCAGTGTAGGGCAGTGATCTACAATTATTTCCATCAACGTCAGACTTGTCTTTGCACTCTTGGCAATGGTCACATGTTGAGACATTTATCGGTCACTTCCTGAGGTTTCTCTTTCCCCTGGCTTCTCTGAGAGCTAACACTCACTCTCACGTTGGGCCTCAGCATGATTCTACCTTCCTCACTCTGCCATAGCTAATTGGACATAGACAAAGTTTGGGACAATCAGATGCTCTCCCTTGGACTTGAAAATTAAGGCTGGGAAGTTCCTTCAGGGACTACTTAATGTGAACAGAACAGAAATTTCCTTTTGTTAATTTTCACACTGGTGTGGTCAGTGGATTGTTTGTTACTGGTCTACCACAAGGGAAGTATAAAAATTGAAAGTAAGCATTTAGAAATTTTTATGGCAATTTGAATAATTACAAAGAGTAATTTTATGTCTGATGACACGAATCATTAAAAATGTTGGGATTGTATTTTGAATCTACTTTTATTTTAATTTTCAAATAACTTATTTTTAATAACTTTTTTGAAATAAAACTCACAAGAAGTTGCAAAAATAGTACAAAGAGCTCCTATGTGCCCTTCCCTCACCCTCCCCCAATGATAATATCTTACTTAACCGTAGTTCATTGTCCAACCAGGAAATTAATGTAGGTCCAATTCTAACAATTCACTTTTACTATATTTGACAAAAGTATCCATCTTTGAAAGATTAGAAAATGTTTAAAACTAACTATTCACCACAGATAATTTGGAAAGAGCCGGTTTACATCATATTATTCCAAAAATAATTGATGGTAGCAAAAGAAACTGATAAAAAGTGGAAATGCCACAAGCTTGGGGCCAGCTGACTTGATCAAGCCCCCATTCATCCCCCTCAGTGTAGCTTATGGGCAAATTTATGTAGATTTATAGGCAAATCCCATAACCTAGACATGGGGTTATTATCTATTAACTGGAACTTAGGGAAAATAGTCTTTATCACAGAACTATAAGGATCAGACAGTATAATATTTGCAAAGACACTTTGAAAAATACTTTCAAATGTAAGCTTGTGTTCTTTGTATACTAATAAAGCAACATGCATGTCCAATTTACATGTGCCTGGACAGAGTCAAATAGCCAAGGCAAGTCAGCGTTGACAGGGGAACTCAGGTCTTCTTTCTCTGAATACGGTTTCCATTCACTTACCCAAATCTGTGTGCATGTGGCAAAAACCTAAAGTTAGCTCAACTCTGCAGTAATCCCACAACCAAAGGAAAGAAAAAGATAATTTGTGCAGATTTTATAAGTTACATTGCTAACTGAAAGACCTAGTTGAAAAAAATAGTGTTTTATAATGGTTGGCCTTTGTCATACATGCTTTCCTTCCATTTATATGTAACTCTGTCCTTTTCTTTCCCCTTTCCCAAAAAATGGTTGCTAAGCAATTGTCCCTGACAAGGTCTCAGTGCCTGTCAATAAAATGGAACATTCTCCCATTCTGTGTTCCTTTTCAGTACTGAAGAGTGTGTCAATCAAAGAACATCAGTGAATGCTGGTTTCTGAGAGAAGGCAGAAAGGCCTTGACAGGCAGGGAATAAAAGATGACTATTTTTAAATGAAGAAGTCCTTTCTTAAAGTAAGGCAAGTTGAATAAGAGAAAGACAAGTTTCACTACTCTATTTGTCTGGGGGGTAAAAGGGCTTCTTCGGGTCAAGCCACCATCTGGAGGATGGGAGAAGGATGTCTTGTTTGTCCAGAGAGTATTTTTCAATGATGTGTTACTGCTCTTTGTAAATCAAAGGCAAAAACTCCTCAACAAATAGATATCTGAAGATAATATTTTGCCAAAAAGCTCAGGGATTTCAGAAGACTCAGAAATCTTGGTCATCATATTTAACTGAAGCAAAACCTTCAGAAAACAGAGAATTGATGTACAGGGTGGGTATATATAAACAGTATCAACCTGTATTTATACTTAATAAATACGGTCCAAGTCATTGTGCACACAACTACACAGTGGCTGCCATTTTTGTGCACAGTATTGAGCTATACAAAGACAAATTCACAGAGATTAAGATAAAGAGATATATGCTCTTTTACAATATGGACAACTAGTTTCACACAGAATTAATATCCGAACACAGACCTGCAAGGTGGAGAATCTAGTCAAGCTACAGAAAATTTGTCTTATATTTAAGATTGAAATAATCAATCAAACCACTATTCCACCTACCTCCCAGAAAGGAAACTTTCAAATTGTCTTGCCAAAAACTGACCTAGTTCTCAGAACACACTGCTCTGTTACTTTAGAAGTACCAAGTTGCTCTCAAGCCCTCACCTGAACCATTTTTCTGAATAGACTCATTAACCTTTGCTCAAACACATGCATATGTTCCTAGCAGGTGGCAGCATTCTTCAGTCCCTGGTAATATCAAGATAATTCTAGCGCAAACACAGAAATGTCAGTGTTGCTAAACTTTCAAATTACTCAAGCACATTACCTTCATGTACAGGAAATGGCACACTGCAAAGTTCTACTTCAAATAGCCAGCATTGAAAGCAAATGCATGACAGGAAGATGGTACAGTGGACTCAACACAAAAGCCCCGTGAGGGTAAAGCAGTCAGATAACTTTGACTTGGTGAGGCCATGACAAGGGAGGTGGCAGGGAATAGTGAACCCAGTGATCAGTGTTGAATCCTTTACCAGAGTGGCACAGAAGATAATAATAAAAGAAATTCCCCATGCCTATGCCAAGCCCAAAAGTGTGAGACCAGCCTCTGGGGAGCAATAAGCATGGATCACAGTTTTATAATCTTTACCTTAAAGAATAGGTAAGAGATCTGCTTGCATATGAATTTTTCTAAGTGAGAAACAACACATTCTCAATACTATGTATGTTTGGTTTTTAGTTTTCGATCTTCCTGGCATCAAACATCACAAAAGACTTTGAACCCATCCCTCAACTCCTACTCTCCTTCCAGTGCATTCCCCAGCATCCAGATGCACACGGAATTTCAAATAGAATCCGTAATCTTAGGACCCATGTTGAGATGGCACCTTAACACAGGTACTCAAGTTGGGATCTCTGAGGCTGCCTGGTTTCATTCCTAGGCCCAGTGTATCACTTGCATGTCAGGGAATTGCGTTCATGCCTGTTCCTCTACTGAATGTAAGCTGTGGGGTGCAGTAGAAGGAATGAGAGCTTTGAGATCATTGATCCAAGTTTTGGCTCTACCTCTTCACTCTGAACCTCGGATGTGTCTTCTATAAAATAGGGCCTCTGCAATACAGTTGCTACAAGATGTAAATAAAATATTTAACATAATTTGTGCCACATAATAGGTGTTTAATAAATACTAATCTACTGCCCTCCGTGTGAGTGTGAGGCAGGTGATTTATTCATTATTGGATCACCAACAGCACAGGACTTAATATATTGTAATGTGCTCTCCATTTAAAAATGTATTTTTCATAATAATTCCCATCATACTCAACCCATCCCCCAACGATTTCTGCTTTCAACGTAACAGACAAAAAAAAAAAACCACAGAAAATGTAGTAGAGTGTTGCTAAGCAGCTAAGTGACTCTGGAAGATAACAATAAAGAAATACATAGTTAACTTCATCCTTGACATTCAAAGATGGTCATAGTGATGGTATGATGTCACATGAGTGAAAATATCGAATCTCATGGTATGCTTATACTTTCCAGAGTACCCAAAAATAAAGACTGTTCTCTATGTTGTGACATAGCTATTCTCTGCAGTGCTCAGTGACCCTATATAATGACTTGTTTTAAAAAGGCCAGTCTATTACCCACAGTGATTCCCCAGCATGCTACAGCTATGTCTGTGCATAAGCAGGTGGGGGCATTGAGATGGTGTGACACTATGGTGGACAAAACCATATGCAAATACCATGCCCCATAGAATATCAAAGCACCTGCCTCATTGTCCCTGATGTGACTGCACAACTGGAGCAATGTATCTGTCTTGGATTTAGAAACACATCCCCAGCTATGTAACAGAGACTTCCAGACACTGGGTGTGGGACAAAGAAGCCAGAATTAAAAACATAAAACTGAAGGTGAAGACTGCATAAAGTTTCCTGTAACTTCTCTCCATCCTTAGAATTGTTCATAAGTGCATGGGTGAAAAGGTATCTTTTAAAAATTGTAGATGTTCTTCACTTTGTCCTTGACCTGTGCTTCTGAAAGAGTGGCAGGCCAATCATATTTTAAAGTTCAGTCAGGTTCTATTATAAATGCTTCTCCTTCTGAAAATCATACAAAAGCAAAAATGAGAAAGAATGAAAGCCTGTAATTTCATTTTCAGTGATATTAGGAAACATAATCTGTAGACTCCAAAATTTATGTAAGGGCTTCCAAACGCAACAGAGACAAGGCTTAGACACTGCACTGGAAGAAATAACAAGGAAAGACATGGGGTGTGGTGAAAGGCCCAATAGTGGCAGATGGCAGAAAGTGCCTATAAAAGGTCACTTCCTGAAGATGAGGAACTTGTCCTGAAGTAAACTGTGTCTCTTGTTTGCCACAATGAGTGTAGGAACTGGGGTAAATAAAGCTGGTGGAAAAATCCCTGCTGGTGGAAAAATCCCTCTAGGACTCAGTTTGATTTGGAATGGCAGAGGAAATGAGGCTATGCTAAAAAATAAAATGAAATTTAATTTTAAAAAGTTGCACAGATGAGATATATTTTTAGGAAGCAGATTGTAGCATCAAAGACAAAGAAAGTCCTTAAATTATGCAGCCTGGAAGTCTAGTCTAGGCATCCTGTATCCTCCTCCTGCCTCCATCAAGGAACAACCTATTATGTAAAGGTTTTCCTTATCCAAGCAAAATTGATTAAAATATGAATAATAAAAATATATAGGTAAAATACTAATACTAACTTACTATAAGAAAAACAGGAAAGAATTGCAAAACTTTCCAATGGACAAAAACTCTTACCAAAAAAATGGTGCCAGGAAGCATATCAAACTTGTGATCAACAAAAGACATATCTTTTGGAAAATCTTCAGTTTTCCAGCAACATCAGATTGAGGTTGCCATAGTTCCACAAATTATTTATGCAAAAAGGGACCACATGTGGAAGAAATGCATGGCTGTGTAAGAGTGTGTTCAAGGGTTGAGCTCTGAAAGGATAAAGCCATGTTGGCCATATAATTAGGGGTAAATGTACCTTCTAGGACAGTCCAGATTACTTCTGCTGTCCTATTGTCCCAGGAATTATTAACAGAGTCCTTATGTATTCTCAGAAGTGCCCTGGTTCAGAAGATAAAGGATATGGTCACCCTAGCTATATTCCCATGTGTAATAAACTTCTACATTGAGTTTAGTTTCGGGAAAAATACTATGTTTATTAACATATGCCCTTTGTTTTCTGTAGTATTAAGAATTTTCTCATTTTTCAAATTAATAATAATAATACCCACAAGTTACCCATTTTATCTTAGCTGAGAGGAATGTTAAACTCCAATTCACAGTCCTAGTGTTATAATCTGACAGGTGCTAGACAGAACCTACTTCCATCAGATTGGCCCTTCCTCTTTATCTTTAAATGTTTTATCTTGAATTTTGCCTTAAATTGCCTCCAGTCTTTCCTAAAGTAGAAAGCATATTATGTCATAATATGAATAAATACTTATGACATACAAATTAAGTAAAAGATCAGAATATAAAAATGTGCATATAGGCTTATGACATATGTGTTGGGGGAAACCTTATGCATATGAAAGAAAACTAAGAGGAAAAACATCAAAATTTTAATAATGATTGTACTCAAGAGATGAAATTATGACTAATGTTTTTCTACCTTTCCTTATTTCCTAAATTTCTTCTTTTCCACTTTTTCATTGTTAATTATTAACAAAAATAAGACATGTATAATTTTTACTATTATTAATTAATAATAATCATAATACATTATACTTCAACCATGAAAAAATTGTGGTCAAGCACTTTACCAGGATTCATATTCAATATTAATGAAATAAACACTTCCTTGAATGAGGACCACAATGCAGAAATATAGAAATTCAAGGAAAAGATGTTGAAACAGCAGGAACATTGTTTCCATGAGCTCTTCTTAAAGGAAATGACTAAGATACAAACCATATGATAAAAGTAGAGACACATTTAGCAGTACAAAGGAAAAATTTTCTAATAATATTGACTAATAGACAATAGAGAGAAAAAGAGAAAGTTTTAGGAAATGGCCTTATGCTGCTATGGTTTGAATGTGTCTCCTCTAAAATTCAGTTATTGCCAATATGACAGTATTAAGAGGTGGGGCCTTTAAGAGGTGATTAGGCCATGAGGCATGGTAATAGGAGCCCTTATAGAAGGGCTTTACAGAGGAAGTTCATTCTTTTTGCCCTTCCTTTCCAGCAAGTGAGGACACAGCGCTTCTCCCCATTGGAGAATGCAGTGCACGAGACACAATCTTGGAAGCAGACAGCAGCCCTCAGCAGATAACTGAACTTGCTGGTGTTTGATCTTGGACTTCTCAGCTTCCAGAACTGCGAGAAATAAATTTCTGTTGTTTATAAGCTACCCAGTCTATGGTGTTTCGTTACAGCAACCCAAATGGACTTATACAGCTTGTTTAGCTTAAAGCAAATTTTCTTACCCTGGGCGCTGCTGACACTTTGAGTTGATATCTCTTTGGTGTGGAGAGCTGTCCGGTGCATTGTAGGATATTTAGCGGCTTCCGGGACTTCTGTCTACTAGATACCAGTAGTACTCTCTCTGGTCGTGACAATCAAAAATGCTTCCAGACGTTGTCAGATGTCCCTGGAAGAGCAAGTTTTCTCTCAATTCAGAGCAACCACCTTAGGAGTAGAACCTCTGTGGGTGGTTGGACAGCTCTGAACATCTCATGGGCAAAGGCATTTCTGACAAAACTTTAGTGTGAAAACACTCCATGGAGATGTCTACAGCATGTATTCACTCAATTGAGTGTAATCATGACTTAGTAAGAGTCCAAAGCTCTCACTGAGGACCCCTTTTTCTCAACCCTTTTAACCATGAGATCTAAACCTTCATACCCAGGTCCCTGACATCAAGAAAGAAGACTTTATTTAGGAAATCCAACCCTGTTCTTATGCTTAATGTTTTTATCCAGTGCCTCTGTTATTATCTGACGAATTGTTCATTCCTACTCTAAAATACCTACATATAACATAATCAGCATTTCCACAGCACTTCTAATCCAGCATTTGCAACCTGTTATGGTAATAAAAGAGTGAGATTCTAATGAGTACAGATCTTTACCCAAGCTCCTCACTGACACAGATGAGGATTCATGCTGTGGGGAAATAGACTTCATTAGAATAGCCCAGCCAAGTCTCTATACAACTAAACAAACAAACAACAACAAACTTCCACAGAGGGTGAGGGAATCAGTATCCAGAATCACTATAACATATTCTCTAAAATGCCCCATTTTGACAAAAAATTATGAGAAATGCAAAGAAACAGGAAAGTGTGACCCACACATACAGAAAAAAGCAGGCAAAAGAAACTAACTGTGAAAGGACCCAGAAGTTGGCTTAAAAGACAAAGACTTTCAATGCAACCATTGTAAATATGTTCAAAGAACCACGGAAAAACATGTCTAAGAACTAAATCAAAGGATGAGCATGATGTCTAACATAATAGAAAATACTAATAAAGAGATAATAAGTATTAAAGAACCAAGTAGATTGGTTCAACAGCAGATTAAAACTGGCAGAAGAAAGCATCAGCAAATTCGAAGATAGATCAATTGAGATTATCTAGTATGAGAAACAGAAAGAAAAGAAAAATGAAGGAAAATGAACAGAACCTCTGAGACCTATGAAACATCATTAAGTGCACCAACATATACATAATAGGAGTTAACAAGGTGGGGGAAGGACAGAGAGAATATTTGAAGAAATAATAATTAAAACTTCCCAAATTTGATGAAAAGTATTAATCTACATATCTAAGAAGCTCAATGAACACAAGTAGGATAAACACAAAGTGATCCACACTCAGACACATCATAGTAAAAATGTTGAAGACCAAAGACAAAGAGAATATTGCCCCAATACCAAAACCAAAGACTTCACAAGAAAAGAAAAGCTATAGACCAGTATCTTTTATGAACATGGATGCAAAAACCCTCAATAAAATGTTAACAAACTGAATTTAACATATAAAAGGGATTATATACCATGAACGAGTGGAATTTATCCCAAGAATTTAAGGTTGGTTTAACATCTGAAAATCAATTAATGTAATATATCATATCATTAAGTTTTTTTAAATGTGGCCATCTCAATAGATGCAGAAAAACATTTGATAAAATCTAACACCCCTTCATGGTAAACGCCCTCAAACTAGAAACAGAAGGGAATTTTCTCAGCCTGATAAAGGGCATCTGTGAAAAACCCACAGTTTACATTATACTTAATGGTGAAAGACTCAATGCTTTTACCTTAAGTTCAAAAACAAAACAAGAATATCTGCTCTCACTACATCTAACATTGTACTGGAGGTCAGAGCCATTGTAATTAGATTAGAAAAATTAAATAAAAGCCATCCATATTGGTAAGAAAGAATTAAAATAATCTCTATTTGTTGACGATATGATCTTACATAGAGAAAAATCCTAAAGAATTGACTAAAAAACTATTAGAAATAATAAAGATATTTAGCAAGTATGCAGGATACAAAATCAATACATAATAATCAATTATATCTCTACAGTGAACACTTAGGATGAACAATAACAATCCAAAAATGAAATAAGGAAGTAATTCCATTTACAATGGCATCAAAAAGAAAAAAAATACTTAATAGATTTAACAAAAGAGTGAAACCTATACTCCAAAAACTAAAAAGTATTTTTGAAAGAAATTGAAAAAGACATAAATAAATGGAAAGATATGCCATGTTCAAAGATCAGAAGATTTCATTTGACTAAATTAGCAATATTCCCAAAATCGATCTACAGATTTAACATAATCTCTATTAAAGTTCCAGATGACTTCTTTGTAGAAATTGACATGCTAATCCTAAAAGTCAAGGGACTTAGAGTAGCCAAAACAATCTTGAAAAAAAAAAAAGACCTAAGTAAGAGGACTTACTTCCCAATTTCAAAACTTTCTACAAAACTACAGTAATCAGTACAGCATGGTGCTGCCATATAGACATATAGTTCAATAGAATAAAATTTAGAGTCCAGAAGTAAACTCTTAGGTTTATAGTCAATTGATTTTTAACAGGTCTGACAATGCCAAATGTCAACAAAATGTGGAACAGTAGGTTCTTTCACCAACTGCTGAGATTATAATTTGTTACAATTATATTGGAAAACCTCTTAGCATTATCTAGTAAAGTTGAAGATAGCCCATTCTACAACCCAGTAATTCTCCTCCTAAGTATATACCAAAAGAATCTCTAGGAAGAGACGGTTTTTGCAAATAGAGACCTGCAAAAATGCTTGTGGGAGCAGAGTTCACATTTTAAAAAAAGTACTGGAAGCCCTCCAAATGTCCATTAATAGCAGAGTGAATAAATAAATGATTTATCAATGCAGTGTATTCATACATGTAATGTGAAACTATGGCTTTATGTATCAACATGTGTGAAAACTCAAAATGATGATGTCGAGTAAAAGAAGCAAATCACACAAACGTATGTTTAGTGTGGTTCCACTTACGTCAAGTTCAAAAGCAGGCAATACTAACAATTTATTATTTAGGGAAATATTTATGTATTGTAAAAGGATAAAGAAAAGCAAAGAAATGGTGGCCACAAAATCCAGGAAATGGAATTCTCTGAGGGAAGGGAGAAAATGTGATCAAAAAAAAAAGCATCTTAAGGAGTTTCTAAGATTCTGAAAATGATTGTTTCTTAACCTGAGTAATGGGCATTTTGTTTTCATTATATTATTTTTTTAGCTGTAGATGTTACGTGTTGTTCACATTAAATTACTAGAGAAGAAGTGATACATGCAACTTCACTGAAGATTACACTAAACTTCTGCTCACTTTGAAGACCAGAATGCCAAAATTTGAAAGGAAATGTGTCCACAAGAACAGAAAATGCAGATTTAATGAGGAGTTTGGGGATAATAAAAACAAACTGAAGTAAGTTGCTGCCTTAGTTCACTCCTCTCATCCTACTCCTACATGTTAAATGAGCAAATCAAAGGGTCAAACAAAATCACCCCCACTAAAAGATGTGTAATCATTAGAAGTGAAATAGCATGGGCCACTGCATAAATATTCCAATAAAAATTAGAAGTGCCCTAAGAGCAAAAAGCAGGTATGATACAATTCGGGAAAAGAATTACTCTGGAAAACAGATGGGAAAAAAAAATTCAGACTCATTACTCTTCATTTGCAAATAAAGACAATAAAAACTCCTTGAATAGAAAGATGCAAAGAAGAGATAAGAGGTAAGAGGTAAAAGAAAATAAAAGACAACAGAAAAACTTGGGAGAGTTTGCTGTCAGCTCTCAGGAAAGAGAGCACTTGACAGAATGGAAAATTCATGACCACCGAAGTAAGAAAGTTTGAATTCAAATCTAAGTACTATTATCTACTAATTGTATGAACACTGAGCAAGTGAAATCCCTCTCTGTGCCTGTTTTCTCATCTATAAAATCAAGTTAAAATCTACTTCAATGGTTTTTTTAAGAATTAAATAAGAGAATAACCTAGCCTAGTAATAGACTCACAGAATGTACTCAATAAATGTCTCTCCTTTCATCCATCTGTTCACCTCTGTTTGTCCCTGCCTTCATCTACCCTCTCCATCTGTCTGTCAGTCTCTCGATTTCTGTCTTTAATAAAAACTACACCTAACTCTTGCTTATGTATGCTAATGAAAAGCAGATGAATAGGAAGATTTTTAAATCTGCAAATTATTCAGAAGACTCCCTAAACCATTAATTTCAATCAACTTTCCCATCCAGAATTTTTCCCCAATTCATAGCAGTCTATGCTGATGTACTAAATTTGGATATTATACAAAGCCAATAAAAGAAAGAAGTAAAGAAAGCAAAAACAAAAAAAAGAGAAAAGAAAAAGAAAATCTATAAATGTGAGCTCATACCTTTGGTTACTGGGGAAACATTATTCTAAAATAATTGAGTAAACATGACCCATTTGTACCATCTCCAATCAAAGCACTAATAATGCAATAGGATGAGAAAGCCAGAAGAAGGTATAAAACACGCTGACACATTGTTCTGCAAAATCGACCATTGACTTAATTGCTTGGGTCATTCCCTCCTTGCTATGCCCTCAGCCAGCACTAGCCAATAGAACATTATGCAATAAGGAAATGTGTCTCTGTGCTGTCCAGAATGGTAGACAGATAGCCACATGTGATTGCTGAACACTGGCAGTGTCACCAGTATAACTGAGGAACTGGATTTTTAACTTTATTTAATTTTGATTATTTAAATGTAAACATAAATAGCCACATGTGGCTAGTGGCTACCATTTTGGACAGTGTAGACCTGGTCTAATTAAATCATATCATCTGATAAGTGGAAATAATTTCACTTAGATTCATTCTCTCCATCTTCACAAGTCTCTTCTGATTAATGATTATGTCCCCTCCTGATAGTGACCAACTCACAGTAGTGGTGGATCTCACTTTCCACTACTCTCTCTTCTCCTACCCCCACTATCATAGAGGGACAAATAACCCTAAAATGGCAAAGTTGGAGCCATTATCAATGAACAAAGATAGACTACTGATGAAGTAATACACTTAATAGATTTTAATTTTTATCCATGCTTTGCACTATATGATAAAAGACATTCTCAGGCACATTCTCTCCACCCCTTTGGTGTTTCCGAAGGCTGTTTCTTATAATATTCCTCAACACAGGTTCATGATTCACCACATAGTACACATCTTTGAGGTGGCTATTATTATTCAATCCAGAGTCACAGCTCTCTTGGATAGGGAAGGAAATATTTGCATTTCAAAAGAGAAAATTAACTATACAACCTTATGAAATGCATCTTGAACATTGTTTTCTCAGCTATAATTTTAATAATTATTGGACAGCTATAAATTCCTGAATGTACTCCTGGGAAGTACTTGAACACAAACATCTATGCTGCCATGTAGGTGCAGAGCTGTGACCCTGCACAGACAGTCAAATTGGAAATAAGAACCTGTTGGGAAACGAGGACCCCAGAAAGGACTCATGCCTGAAGAGAACAACCTACCTCCTCTGGGAGGTAAATCGCAATGATTACCTTACCTAACCTGAGTCAATTATACTTTGCACAGCTTCTGACCTCCAAGATATCATGACATTCTTTCCCAATGGTGAAATGTGCTACCCATATATGGATGGCTCTTGGTTGTAAATTACCTTTTCCTGTGCAAGTATTTTATCATGGGATTTAAAGCAAATGCTGCATAAAGAAAGAGACCATCTAATTCTGTTTATTCATAATGCCTGGCACTGACCTTGTATATAGTGAGTGCTCATTAGATATCTGTCAATTACGTAAAGAGAAACAAACCATAATTGAAATAAACAGAATTCCAACCATGCCATATTACTCTTGGATGATTTAAAAGAAAATTTAAAATATGTTTAAAAATAGTAATGCCTAATTTACATGGGCTCTGCAAATTATTGCCATCCTTAATGAAAATGATATATCAGAACCACAACTTCTCTCTCAGGAAATATTTCTTCTAGTGTTTTCTCTTGACCAAGATAAAATGCAAAGTCAGTCTCTCCCTCTATAGTTTATTTCTTCTTTAATTAATTCTTATTTACAGAAATAGTTCCCCAAATTCATCTTATATTAATTTCCTTTCCCTATAAACTAATCTCTAGCCAAAGATTTTACTAATTCTATTTCAGTGCTGAATGTCAGGTCAGAATAAAGTAGCTCTGTTCAGAGGAGTTTTATGTGCCTATAGTTAGGATATATGATGACTACAACAAGATCAAACATTGGAATAAATGTGACATCTGAGATTTATATTAATGGAGGAGATTGACAATGGATCTAAGCCTCTAACAGACTTTAGTTGGCCATATTCAGGACACTAAAAAGCAGTGCTTTTGGGGATCTAGTTAAGGTGAATAGGGTGTATATTTTTATAACAGTAGTTCAAACAATTAAATTAATGAATCTTTAAAAAGGAATAAGAACTCTATGGAGTTTAGGAAAAGTAGCACCGAAAGGCAAGAATGTTGGGGTAGTTATGTATCAGATGAGATTATTCTGGTCACTAAAGTGGCATACTCTCACCTGTGGACTGGACAAAACACCCACATGGTCACCCAATTCCATTCCTTATGAGTCTATTCACTAATAAACCTTCAGGTCACAAAGTCTATATAACCATTATCTTAGTACCAAGAAAAACTTTATTATGGTCATAGGAAATGATATTGTAGTTTGTAAATTAATAAATAGATACTCTATTCTAAACATCAGTTAGTTTCCTGAGGCTCTTCAAATCTGGGCCACTGACAAGTTTCATTTCTGGGCCCAGAAAGAGAAGAGACTTTGATTGCCCACCATAGTCTGATATTGCAAACCCTCCCCAAGAAGTCAGCCAGCCTCTTTCTAATATCTTCAACTCATTATCTTTATTCTCAACATCCTATGTATGAAAACACCTTACAAGTCCCATTCTTTTCACTACACTTGTGAATGTATTCTTTTCTCTAAGAGCCAGAGAAGTAATGGAAGATGGATACTTGCCAACTGACGATAAATGTGAAGCTGAAACTTCTCATTTCTTGACTTGAGAATAACTCCTTTGTTTTACCCCTTATATTTGGTTTTGAAACAAAACATCTTCTGAATCAAATTCATTAATTTTATAGATACCTAATGGAAAGAGAATACATTTAGGGGCTAAACAGACATGGTTTGAATTCTAGATCCACCATTTGTATTCACTTGCCATATGAGATTAGTCAAATTCTTAACCTCTCTTACCTTCAGTGTCCTCATCTGTGAAAATAATAATACTAATATCATAAGATTACGAGTATTTAAGAAGACAATACTTAAGTTTCTTGCTCTTAATGGGTTTTCGAAAGTATTCATTTTCTTTCTCTCGATATAATCTTCTCTGTCTAACAGTTTTGGCATTCAGTAGCATTTGCAGGACTTGTAATATGTTACTGAAAGGAATAATTCCAACTACTATTCTAGCCACTTTTTTCTTAAATTGGAAACCATAATTTATTGTCCTATGTCCAATATTAGTTATATCCTTTTTATCAGCTATAACTACAAAGGCATGGGTTTTATTGTTATTTATAATTAAATCATTTTTCTACAATCTTTTAAGAGGTACTTGGATTCATTACATGCATAGTCTATGTTTGGACATCTAATGCAGGGCCTAGCACAAAGCTAACCCTCTTTAGTTCTAATAATTACCATAATAAAGTTGTTAATGCCCAGAAAAGTTGCAAGTAGTTGAATATACAGTCATACACCACCTAACAACATTTTGGTCAACAATGGACTGCATATTGGTCCCATAGGACTGTAATACTGTATTTTTATTGTACCTTTTCTATGTTTAGACACACAAATATTTACCATTGTGTTATAATTGCCTATGGTATTCAGAACAGTAACATCCCATACAAGTTTGTAGCCTAGGAACAATAGGCTACACCATATAGCATAGGTATGCAGCAGGCTATACCATCTAGGTTTGTGCAGGTACACTCTGTGATGGTCACACAGTGATGAAATTGCCTAACAACACATTTCTTGGAACTGTCCCTGTCATCAAGTGATGCATGACTGTATGTAGTAAGCCCAAGAGAAAGCAAAGGATTTGACCATCTTTATTTATTACCATATTTCCCTTGCTATTAATAGTTAGTTCCTCTTGAAATCTATTCAATAGCTCAGATTCCAGATAGTCTGTGCCCAAGCTTTGGATTCTAATTCTAACTTTTGACTTCAGCCTGTATCCTTGAGCAGAAAAGACTGTAGAGTATAAAATGCATAATAACGCAGACACGTAGATAAGCACAAGCCCAAGATCCAATAAAAAAGTGGGTCAGAATGGAAAGAGATTATATTCTGGTGAAAAAATTACATTTCTTGCATTAATTTGAGATTTCATCAAGCCCTATCCTATCCTTGCTGCCAACTATGTTATTTCTGGGTAAGGCACTGGGATTTGTCAGGGTAGCCACCAAACACTTTACAAGGTAATAAAAATGCTAGCAGGCCAAAGGATTCTTTAACCTATGTGGAAGGCAGAAAGTCAGACCCAAAGGTCTTATTTCTCAGTAATTTGGCTAAGTCATCATTGCTCCAGTACCCAAAGAAGATATAAATAGAAATATTAATCCCAAAGATACACAACCTTAAAAGAGAAAAACTAACCCAAAGTTTAGCCTGCCACTTGGAGACTCAGTTAAACTTCTCCTGACTCCCAATTCTATTTCCTGTAACAGTAAAAAGCCCTTCCCACAACATCTTCAAGCTCAAAAGTTCATTTCCTCCTGCTTCCATTGCCTCTGAATCCCTGGCTGTATTTAATTCCACAGTACCCTCAGTCCCTTCACCAATTTCCAGAAGAAAGCCATCACCGAAATAGTACATTTCATGATTTGGAGAGGCTTCCTGAAGACTTGGGCTGGCACATGGAGAGGGGTTACCTCAGAGAGCTCGCATCTTCCCAGGATGTCCTGGTTGCACCCTTACCGTATCTAGAACAATCAACAGAATCTCATCCATCACCCACACAAAGCAGATTTAGGATGTACCCTGACTCCTTGGAGCAAAGGAGGAGGGAGATCATAACCATACTCTAAACTCTTATAAAAATGCTTTTCTTCAAAGAAACCTTTCACTTTCTCATAAGAATTCAGTGAATATCATTTTCCCCAGCTCATTACACGTGACGTTCAAAACGATGGTCTCAGGCAGAGAAGGAAATCATCATGTGTGAGTGTTTATTATGTGCCATTCCCTTTATGTTTACCTCCTATGTCCCTCAAAAAGCTGACCCTGTGCCATCTGCATCATACGAAATAGGAAACTTAGGTTCAAAGAGGCTCCATAACACTTCAGGTCTCAAAGCAAGCAAATGATGGAACTGGGGTTCTAATTGAACTAGATAGACAGCAAAACCTAAGCTTAGGCCCTCAACCTCTAACTGCATCCACGCTTACCCTCTCCTCAAAGACCAGCCACTGAAACAGTTCTAGGTTAATGCCTCGAGCCATGGAATACACTGAGGAGCTAGAAATGTAGCAGATGAAGTCCAAACCAGAGCAAGGGAGAGAGGGCCTTTCAGCTTCCTTTTCTCTCTTCATAAAGAAATTCTCAAATTTCAAGTACTTCTGAGCAACAGTGCTATTGTCTTGTGAAAAGTTTGCAAGTTACTCCAGCAAGGAATGTCAGGGAAAGCATATAATCTACTAATTTTAACAGTAGATAACAAAAAGCAAGTTAATAAAAAAATTAACAAAAAAAGTGAGTCCCTTTGTACCTTTTACTTGAAGGCAAGAGAGAGAAATTAAAAGAGAGAGAGAGACATCTTCATCTATGTAGATACCATTTTAAATCTCCATTTTATTTTCTCCATTTTAGAAAACCTAAACCAATGGGCTAACCAGCCCATTTTTCTTCCACATTTATGCTGACATTTTCCATTTGCAAAAACCGTAGGGGATATATTTACAAATCCAACCAGTGAGGGAAGAAAAACTTTTCATGTTTGGCCTAATCTACTTCCCACGGCATCTTTAAATATTTCTTTCGTCGGAGGAGCAGATGTTGCAACCCTGCACAAAGTCTGAGAAGCAAATGCCTACTCCCTTTTGAAAGCATCTAATCTCAAGATCCCATGGTCGCCTTCTGCATAATTTCCTTGTGTGTTTGTGTGTGTTCTTCCTCTGAATTTCTCTGTGTGTGTATGTGTATATATGTGTTGGGAGAGGGAGGAAAAAAGGGAGAATACTTCCTATTGGAAATGCTACTGGCATGTGCAAAAGACAAGCAATTGCAACAACCAACAGCCAGCCTGAATCACTGAAGCACTATCTTTAGAAGGTGATGCAGCATGATTTTTACAATAGATGTAGGAAACGTTTAGGTCATTAAATATGAAATATCCGATTTCAAATCAAAAGCTTAGTTTATTATATCTCAAACAAGAAGCAGTATAATTAATCAAAGTATGTGTCTAAACTGTCGACACAGTTTTGCCATCTTAACAGTAGCTGTTCTTCCAGCAGCAAAGGAGCCTGGAGAGCAAGTGGCAATGAAATTGGGAAAGGCATTTTTCACAGCTCGTTGAAAATTGAGTATTTTTCCTTGCAAGAAGTGGTCCAAAGCCTGGAAGAAGTGGTAGTCAGTTGGTGAAAGGTTTGGTAAATACAATGGATGACAGAGCATTTCCAAGTCCAGCTTCTCTAGTTTGAGCAGCGTTGTTAATGTTACATGTAGTCGAGCATTGTCTTGCAAGAGGATTGGCCTGTCTCTACTGACAGATTTCGGCTGCTTAATCACAAGCATCCTCATCATCTCATCCAACTGGTTGCAGTAGAAATCCGCTGTAATCGATTGGCTAGGTTTCACGAAGCTGTAGTGGATAATAACAGTGCCGGACAACCAAGTAGACACCATTAGCTGTTTTTGATGAATATTCAGTTTTGGACTGTGTTTCGGCACTTCATCTTTATCCAGCCAATGTGCTGAATGCTTGTGATTGTCAAAAAGAATCCATTTTTCATGACACATAACAATAAAGTGTAGAAATGGTTAGTCTTTATGGCATGAGAACAAAGAAAGGCAAGCTCGAAGATTATTTCTCTTTTGATGCTTGTTTAATCTATGCGGTACCCATCTATCCGGCTTCTTTACCTTGGGGATTTGTTTCAAATGGTCCAATATTGTTGGAGTAGTAATGTCACACCTTGCTTATAATGCATGCATAGGTTAAGATGGATTCACTTCCACTACAGCTTTCAGCTCGTCATTATCCACCTTGGTCTCAGGTCACGCATGTATGTAGCTCATGTTCAAGACTAAAATCAACAGCAGAGAATTTCTCAAACCATCGACATACTGTGTGTTCATTAGCCACATCCTTCCCAATCACTTTGTTGATATTTTGAGCTGTCTGTGCTACGTTGGTTCCATGATGGAACTCATATTCAAAATAGCAGAAATTTTTTACTTATCCATGGTTTCACAAAAATTGCTCTAAAAAATTTTTTGAATGATAACCTCAAACCAAAACGTGAGTTTGAAAGAATGAGGATGTACCTTCACAATGAAAAAAAAAAAAGAAGTGTCAAAGTGAAATATCAGAGATAGCACCTGACAAACTTACTACTTAAGGAAATCGGACATTCCATACTTGATAACCTAAATCTCTATCAACAGGGAAAGCAATAAATTACAGTGCAATCATACAATGAATCTTATGCAATCATTGCAGTTAAATAAATGAGGGCTTAGGGCTTTATATCAAGGCATGGAACAATGCAACAATATTTTGGTTAAAAAATGTTACAGAATAATATCTATTGCATAACCCCACTATGTTAAAATGTATATTATATATTAGCAAAGTTTGTCATAATAATCATGTATTGTATTATATTGTATGCAAATGGGTCACATGATTTATGCTCAGTAAAGGAAATTAGAAAGGTGTTAACAGCATTTGTCATTAGATGGGATTATAGATGCCTTTTGTTTTCTTCTTTTGGCTTGTCTGTATTTTGAGTTCATGCTATAATGAATATGCATTGTTCCTTTAAAAAACATCTTAAAAGTTATTTTTAAATTAAAGTATATGTATATGTGAAGAATCTTTTGGTATTCCAGCAGCATCCAGACTTAAAAGCAAAGGATATTTCTGACGAACCTGAGTGTCTTTGGGCTGAGACTCCCACACTAAGCAGAAGCCCTCCTCAGGCCTCTCAGATCATCCAGCCAATTAGGGGCAGTGTCACCTTGATAGCCACGGTGTATGTTCCTGCACAGCCAACAGCAAGCATGAGCTTCATGGGGCAGGGGGAGCAGTGGGCTGGAACCCAGATGACTTTAGGGAGCCCATATCAGTTTTGTAACTGAGAATGAAGTCCAACTTTCTAGACAAAAAGTACACATTCTTTCCACATCGTTCCAGTTATCAATTGCTTTATAATAAACCACCACAAATTTAGTGGCCTAAAACAACCACCATTTTATTATGCTCACAGACACTGTGGATCAGGAATTTGAACAGAACATAGCAGAAATGGCTTGTCCCTGCTCATGGTGTCTGGAATCTCAGCGGGGAAGATTCAAACAGCTGACACATCTAGAAAGGCTCCTTCAGTTGTATGCCTGGCGTTTGGGCCCAAAGTCTAGCCTCCAGCAATACTGTCTGGAAGCACTGACATGAGTCCCATCCATGTGGCTTGAACTTCTCAGATCATGGTGCGGTGACTGGGAATTCACAGGGGACTGTCACAAGAATGAGCATTCCAAGAGAACCGGGCAAAAACTGCGTGGCTTATTTATGACTTAGCCTTAGCCTCACACAGCATCACTTCCATCATACTCCATTGGTCAAATAGTCACAAGCCTATCAGGATTCAAGGAGTGAGGACGTAGACTCCACCTTTTGATGGAAAGGGTGTCAACAAGCTTGTGGCCATTTTTTCAAAACCACGGCACACATTCTGCTATGTGACAGCCACTGGATCTGTAGCTACAAAAAAGAAAAAACAGTATTGGGGCTCGCAAAGCCTTGATAGCCCTCTTTCTTGCTTCTCTAATAACCCACTGTATCAGCTATAAATTCCATTTCTTTCTCAGCAAGACAGAAATAGTAATATTAAGTTAAACCGTATAAAATTTCCAATTCTTGGCCATTTCTAACCTTAAAAAACTTGCAATTCACTCAAGCTAATTTTTGGGTTTTATGCTTCAAAGAAATGTAAATCTAAAAAGTGATAAAAGGTGAAATGTTCTTGAGGGGGAAAAGTGTTTGATGATCCTTATTTTTTAACTTTCTTTCATAGGCTTTTGTAATATTTCTACTAATTTAAAGAGGAATTGATATTCCCTGCTTGCTTTTTCTCAATAAATAATCAATTTCTAGTCCACTGCCATAGTATATGTCCTGTGATTATGGTTCTACTCCCTACATCCTGTTAAACGTCTTTTCTAAGACCTCCTTGGGGTTTCATTTATGGTACCACAACAATCCTTACTTTTTATTAACCAAATTCTGAATCCTTGTCAATTTTACATTATATGTGAATCACGTTCTTTCAAATGTTACACTATACTAGTATCCAGCGTCCTCAGTATTCAATGGGTTACTTTCTCTAGATACTTATTAAGCCACATTGGTTGTCATTGAACACTTACAATCAAACAAGTTTTCTACTGTTACAGATACATAACTACTAAAACAAGTTTATATACAGAAATATTCACATATAATATGAGAAAGGTAAGCCAGAAATTCTTTTCTGGGCAAAACTAGAAGAGTGAGAGTGGTGAAACAAGAGACAAATTACTGCAAGGTAATTTTGCTACAAAATATAGCTGCAAAATGAAGTCATGACACTTTGTCTCCTGAATGGCCCTAAAAACTGGACCTAGTGACAAATCCCAACATTTAGAGTTTTCAAACACATTTTGATCAGTGGACTAAGCAACCTCTCAAAGGCAATATTTCAAAAGGCATAAGCCAATATTGCTAAGATTTGGTTTGCTCATTCTCTTGTATAGCTCTAAATCCACTGGTGGGGTAGCTAGTATGCATGTGCAAAATAATAAACAACAAAGTAGGACCAATTAACACAGCAATTAAAACAGCGTATATGCCAGGGGCAGCTGTGGGGCACAAGAAAGTATCTTGTCCTTGGATCTGAAGATTCGGAAACTTACTAGTAGGGTGACAAACTCATCCCACTTTACCCGGCACCACCTTCATCTTAAAACAGAAACTCCCATGTCCTGAGAACTTCCTCAGCCCCAAGAAAACAGGGACAGTTCATCAGCCTACTTACCAGGCAACCTTGGGTAAATCATTTTTCCTTTACACAATTTCTTCAAATGTGAAATGATAAAAATAAAACCTAATTTGCAGACTTGATGTGAAAATGATGGAACTAATGTTTCAAGGCACATTTTTCACTGTCTACAAGCCTTTGGTTACCTGACCCAAGGGCATCTAGAGAGCTGCCCAGCCCTCTGGTGAGCTTGTAGTGCTGGTCACTAGCCTTTTGTTATAAGAATTCCGTAAGTAAGAGAAGGATGCTGCTGTCTCTCCTTCTTCCAGAGGGGCCCTGAATGCTGCCCAAAGTCAGATAAACCCATAAGATGCAGATCCTAGGAAAGATGACCGAAAAAAGGTGACTGGGTGGAGCCCCACATTTTTTAAAAAAATGTGTCCTATGAGGACTTGCTTTGTATTTCTCTTGCCAAATGAGAATCTCGTTAACCATCCTTCATTTTAGAAATGCACCCACATTTCCTCCTACCCCAAACAAAAAGCAATAGGAGGAGGGGCAGAGGGAGAAAGTATAAAAACTCTGTCTTCAGCAAATTTTGGAAATACATTCATTCCAAGACCTATCAGACACATTTTATTTTCCTAATGCAAATTAGCAATCAAAGAAGAAAGAAAATGCTTTCAGACTATTACACTAATAAAGAAGACATTAAGCCACTACAGTCAGAAAGCTGAGCAGTAATAATAATGGAATTTCTCCAGCCTATCATTTAATTAAAAGTTGCCAAAAATAGCATATGTGCCCCTCTCTGGGCTCAGTGGCAGTTGAGCGCCTCCCTGCCTCTTCCCCCACCTCCCGTCCTACCCTACCCTCTCCTCCCACTGCACCCCCTTTCCTTTCTTCTCTCCAGATACCCCCCTTCTCTCCCTGCGCCTCTCACACCTGGAGACAACAGCGATATGCAGCTCCAAACGAGCTGAGAAAATGAAAATTACCTTCCTGGAAGAAGGAAAGTGCATTTGACATCTCCCTTGTTCCAGGCCTTGAGAGACTCTGATATAATTACCTCAGAGAGGCTGCAGGCAGATGGCAGCTCCGGCAGCCCCAGGTCCTCAGTCAGCGGGACACTGCCGAGATGCTCTCCGTGACATTTTGTTCAAGATGTTTCCAGCACACAAAGCCGAGCGCTGGCAACCAGGAAAGGAGCGTGCAGAGAGTTCATTAGCCTGAAATTACGGCCATCTCACACTTCTGCTCTGTGCCCTAAGCTGCCATACCCCAGCCCCACGGGCAGAGATCAAGGACATGATCAATGGTGATGTGCCTTACGGAGAAGCTGAAGCGTGAACACACAGGCGGGATGGAGGCACAGCAGAAAAATTGGTGAACAGTGTGCCATGCCTGATTCTGGTCCTCCTGGGACTTTGTTCTCCTCTATTTTTCATCTGTGAGGGTCATATCAGGCAGTCAATGCAAGTTGTGAACCTCTAGACAGATGTTTGGGATTATTAGGAAAGAGAATATGGAAGACTGAAAACAGAGGCAACAAAAGTATGGTCCTACCAAGTGTGCGACATCTCCCCGCCTTGAATTCCCATCTCATCGACATCCCACCTTTCAGGAATTTCTCTGTCAGTGTCCATAGTAGTCAGGGTAACTAAGTAGCTGCTGTAACAAACAAACCCAGATCTCAGTGGCCTAATATAGCAGATTATTTCTCACTCACCACAAGGCCTCATGTAGTAGTCAGCCTCTCCTCCAAGAGAATCTGCGTCAAACACATGGCCTCAGAGATCACTGTTGAAGGGGGAAGCAAGAGCATGGACAATTGTATGGGACTTATTACCATGTCTGGAAGTGTACTTTGAATGTGATAATACTAGGAAGTTGCTAGCTGCCTTGATAAAAATAAATGAGGTTGAAAGCATTAAAAGCCAGATAGCAATGTGATAAGTATTCATGATTAGTATTTTTAAAGGCAGCTAAGAGTTTATTAATTTGTTCTCTGCTAATGAGGACTTTCTAATAATTGAGACAAAAACTGAGCTTACTTTTGTCAGCAAATTCCTCCTAGATGCAAATTAGAGTATGAATCACACAGAATAAGAGGACACTGGAATATAAAATAGACCATTTTTAGACAACTTCAGGGTTCCTCAAATAGGAGATCCTCAGAGCCCAGGTCCAAGTCACAGACTGTGATGTCTGTCTCTGGGAAGAGTCAAGTTAGAGAGTGAGCCTGGGGTCAAGGATGGTCTTGAAGGGGACAGGCAGTCCCTAAAGGGAGAGTTGCAGACACAGTGAGGGGAGGCGGGTGATAAGCAGAGGCTCAGCTTGTGGGGCTCACAGTGTGACAGGGGCATTAATGGGCCAACTTCACAGCTGTGTCCACAGCCCAGAGACCTCCTTTGCTCCCACAAGCTGCCTTTCTGGGCTCCCAGTGCTGGAGGGATTGAGGGGAGCAGAGGAGTCCGAGCCCAAGGCTGGCAGTTGACTGTGGTAAATGGTAGATCAGCTCTGACTTCAGGCATCTTAGAAGCTTATGTATGTACCAGAAATTAATAAATCTACTTAAAATCTCTCCTAGCTATAAATCCTATAAACCAATCTCCTTTTATTATATCTCTTTAGTCATTCAACTGGCATTCATTAAGCACAAACCAACCATGTGCCACGCTCCGTGCCAAGCGCTGAAGTGAATACTCAGTCTCTCCTAGGAGTTCACAGCCTGAGACCTTACTTCAGGCTACATTGAGTTATTTCATTAAACTGAAAGTGGGAGGGGGGACATAACATATGTACTATCTCTAATTGCACTAGGAGAATAAAGCACTATTAATCACTGTGCTCAGAGAGGCAAAACAAATTTCCCAAGGTCACACAACTGGGAAATGACAGAGACAAAATGCAACATGAAAATAAGAGAATTTAACTTTCTGAAATTCTTTTCATTTTAGACTTTGTGCCACATCAAACACACCTCCCCACTATGTGTCTACCCACTGTTTACTTTGCTGTATTTTGTTTTGGGTTTCTGGAGATCTTTACGACATCCCCTTCGGTGCATACTTACTCCAATACACAGGGCTGTAATTTGAAACTTGCTCTCCCTTGGACATAATGTCATGAAAGCTAACAAGATCATGTCTTTCTTTAAATGCTTTGATCATATAGAAGACAAACTCAAGCAGAAGTTCATATTGTCATAGTGAGTATAATGATTATAATTAATACTAGACAACATAATGATAAGAACATGTTGTATTTATAATGCTTAATTAGAGCCATTTTATCATTATTTTCTTCCTAGGCCTAATGATCATGATCATCATTATTAATAATGAGCATAACCACAGGAAGACAATGACAACAATGATGACAAATGGCTCAGTGCCAGTTTGGTGTTCTGTAGGGAAGAGTACTTCTCCAACAGACTCTTGCTGGTCAGAATGACTTTATTAGTTGTGAAGTGACAGTTTAATTATAAATGGCAAGTGGCATTACACTACAGAGGGGAAAAAAGTGGCTCAGGCCACCAACACATCACTGGACAGTGTCTGTCCCCCAGCACAATTGATACCCAAGTACACACACAGCCATGACCATCAGCACAATCTCCAGGCAGGTACTGTGGTTTACCCATTCATCAAAGAGCTCTTGGGTAGGAGGACCTGGGTCTGAGATCCCTGCTTCTCCATTGGTCTGGTTCCTGGGGCCACCAAGTTACTGTTGAAGACCCAGTATATTTTAGATGTCCAATGGGAGAGATACTTCAGGTTTCAATCTACATATGACTAACATGTGCCCAAATATATTAGAGCTAGGAAAATTTTAGTTAAGTCTAAGATATATTCACTAAGTCACAACTGAAGCCCACAAAGGAAATTTACAAGTCATCTGTGGAACAGGAGGATGTTATTTCTTTTGCTGGCAGATGCTACATAAACTGTCCAATCCAAGCAATACTAAGGCTATGGTGCTCCCGCTGAAGAATTCCCCAGTACTCATCACTTATTGAAGGATCAAAGGCGAGCAACCCCTCTGCTCCTGCCCCACTTCTGGGAGCCCTTCTCTCCCCTTTTGATGAACAGACAAGCCACCTTGTGCCTCCTACCAAAGAGGCAGAACAGGTGTGAGCATTAAAGTAATTGCCAGCCTCTAGCTCTCCGATGACATGGCCACCCATGTAGCAAGCTACAGAGAAGGGCAGTAAAACCATCTGTGAAAGGGTAGAGGAGCAGAGGGTGGGGAGGTACACAAGAGCAGCCATGCCTAGTGAGAACAGGAGTGTCAACACAAGCACACAGAGAGCCCTTTTCCTCTCATCTGGATCATACTGAGCACAAACCAGCAACCTCGCAAGTACTGGGAAGTGAAAACCTTGAAATCCATTCATTCAGTCAACAAATATGCATTGCAAGTACCAGGCACTGTGCTAGACTGTGGGGATACAGCAGCAGACTAGACAGACAGACACACGAACCCAGCTCCCAAGCAACTCACAGCCTAGAGAAGACTGGCAATAAATAATCAAGTTATAAATTGTGATAAGTGCTCTGAGGGAAGAGATTGAGACCCATCCCTGTAGAAAAACAAGCAACCTGAGTATTGGGGGGTTAACTAGTATGGACCCACTGTGCCCCAAGGATAAGCATTCAAACCTCAATACTCTGAGTCCTGTGTATGTGTTCCCAAGTAGCAAATTTTCTAAGTATAATTTTTGAAGCTAATACCAGGAAATGTTCAACAGACAATGCCAGCAATAACATCAGCCCCAGTGAGCACCAAGCTGATCCTAAGGTCTTACACTTTGTAGTGAAGCAGTTTATCAGTGCTCCCCAGCATTGAGACTCCAGGCGGAACTGATTCCAGGAAATAGGGAGCTGCCATTTTTCCCATTCAATCAAGAATGTTTTTATTCTTTTGAAGAGGCTGAGCACTGTGTCACATGCAACAGTCTCATGCAATTTTAACACCCACTCCCCAAATGAACCCCAGAGGTTTGTGGGCAGTGCAGGAGGGGCACACAGGTACGGTTCGCATTGGGGCAGAGGTGGTCATAAACAGTCCCAGGATTCAGGAGATGGGAAAATCTTTGCTCTATTTTGCCATCAATTGCCCTTCATCCCACATACAATCCACCTTATATGAGCATCCAAGAACTCCTCTTCTCTCCAATCTCCCTTCTCCTTCTTGTTTCCATTTCTACTCTCTAGCCCTTTGTCCTTACCCCAGGGTCTTGGTTCCACCCTAATAAGCCACCCATAAGTGCCTACTGCCATTTGTAATCAGAGGCTTAAAGTTTTCAGTGTCTTCAAAGTGGAGCCTATAAGCTCTTCCTCATGGCAATGTGGACTCTTTATTTAGTATGATTTGGATGTATTGCTATGAGTCTCCGTCTCTTTTCCTTGTCTTCCAAGGGTAAGGAGAAAAAGAAAAGAAGGGAGAACAGGGAAAGAAACCTACTCTGCTACACTTGGTTTTGCAAAGTTACATAAGATTTTTTTTAACTGAACTTAATCACCAGTGGGCTCTTTCACTGTACAACTTCCCATTCCCCAAAGGCTGGAGGAGCTGGAACCCACAAACTCTCTAGTTTGCTGTCTAACAAAGCCGTTACAGTCTGAAAGTGTGGACCAGCCACACATTATCCTTATTCCCCTGAGTGTCAGGGCTCAAATCCCAGTTATGGTCAGAGAGAAAAAATTAGTGAGGACCTGGAAGCCAGAAGTTATGCCACTCTAAAATCTTAGGAAGGTCTGTCAAGTTCTGGTCTGAAAGAAACAGACTGTCAAGTTACTCAGAGGGAGAGAAGGAAGATGTGCTACAAAGACTGTAGGAGGCCACTGTCCATGCAACCCATCATCCACTTTCCACCTCTGGGTCTTTGGTCATTGATGGTCCTTCTGCTTGGAATTTTCCCATGTCTTCCCCATCAAACACCTAGCAATAGTTTTAGGTTTAATTTAAAAGGTTGTTTCCTGCAGGAAGGAATGAACTTCCCTCATAAACAATATTATAATAGTAACATATATTGAGAGCTTACTGTATGCCATGTATGGCATGTAGTTTTGCTTATTTAGTTCTCAAAACTGTGTTATTAATATTATTATTATCTTTATCATTGTTGACCCTATTTTTCAGACAAAGCTGAAATAGGTAACTTTCCTAAGGTCACGCAACCAGAAAATAGTGGAGCCACAACACTTTTGTTATCCATCACAATACTTAGCAATCTGCCCTTTGTAATAGCTACTAGAGTAGCTATTTACTTTACTACAATAAAGCCATTTATTATAGAAATTTGGACATTTCTGCAGGAAATGCTTGACCTTGATTCTTTGCTCCACTTTACCATCATTAATAACACCCCCACTTCTACCCCAATAGGAAGTCTTTAATATAGTAAATGCTCAACAAATATTATTTTTAATTGAACTGAACTAAAGTTGAGTAACAAGAGGCACAGTGCTTAAGAATAAAAAGATGGATGCAACCCTAACATGAGTTTAGTCATTGCCTTAAAAGTATGATCTTGGATGAATCACACTATTTGACTTGTTCCATTGAGAAGATAAAGAAGCCTGTCTGAACAGGCAGTAATTTTGGGATCAGAGACCAGGCCATACTAGACATCTGTCCTGATGGAGGCATCCTCAAACAGTTAAGAAGAGCCTAGATTAGCAACTAACTGGCTGCAGAAGTGTGTAGGAGACACCAGCATTGTTGATAATCATTGCCTTGCCCTCCCACCAGAAAGGCCATTGCACATAGTATTGTTCCAATTGACTTTCTTTAAGAATAAACTTCTGTATTATTTTTCTATTGCTATGTAACAAATTACCCCAAACTCAGTGGCTTTAAATGACACCCATTTCTTACCTCATAGCTGTTGTGGTTCAGCATGGCTTAGCTGGGTCCCCTGATCAGGGTCTCACAAGGCTGAAATCAAGATGTTCCCCTAGACTATGTTGTCATCTGAGAGCTCAACAATGGAAGAATCTCCTTCCAAACTCCCATGGGTTGTTGACAGTAATTTCCCTGTGGCTACAGAACTTAGGGCGGCTTGCTTCTTCAACATAAGCAACAAAGAGATAAAGTCTATGTTACCTGGAGTCTCTGACTTCAAAGAAGACCTAAGCCCTCTTTTGAAGGGCTCACCCTATTTGGTCAGGCTCACCCACAATAATCTCCCTCAAAATCAATTGATGAGGGGCCTTAATTGCATCTGCAAAATCCCTTCGCCTTTGCCACACAATGTGAGATAATCATGGGAATGATTCTGTTAGAAGCAAGCCGCATGTTCTGCCTATACCCAAAAGAAGAGGACTATATAAGACTTAACACTAAGGAAGGAGCTCATAGGGTCATCTTAGAATTTTTCCAACCACAACTTTCCTCCATTCTTCCCCAGAATGGCTTCCGTTGCACCAAAATAAGAGAATTCAAGCTCAAGTCTAGGTCAAGCTAACATGACCTTGTCTCCATCAAAGAACTCAATTTCTAAGGTAAAGTGACTTCTAAATTATTGATTCTATCATTCAGATACCAACGCTCCCCTTTCTTAACCAACAAGACACAAAACTGTTTATTTAGCATCCTTATTTTCTTCTCCTTTTACTTTTCTTGAAGACGTTCCCATTATTTCCCAGTAATGATTCAGGTCATACTCTGGGTTCGCTTTCCCTCCCTCCTGTTCTTTCTAACACAATAACAATAATGACAATGACAGCACTGGTGATGACAGTGTCAGACAGTTCTGACAGAAAGGAATCATTCTCCCCCACCCCCTTTAAAGAATTCCACAATTGCACATCTGTCAGGGGCTGATGGGAAAACAAACCAAATTAAGTTTAATGTCAAGCTGCATCACCTCCTACTTGTGAACTCTCTATTTCTTTGTCTCAGAATCTGTTGAACGTGATGGACAGCAGCGAATCCCCGATTAGCATATTTCCCTTTGCCATTTCAGGCAAATGAATCTTCCCTTACCAAGATTTGAAATTCCAGTCAGATTCTCAATTCCATCTGGCTAGTCATTCTCATTATTATGCAAATGTCAGCTTTACCTGAAGGCAAGAGCCTTCTTCTTAATATTTAAATTCCATCTCTTTTTCATTGATCTCTAAACAACAGCCAATCTTTGAACTTTCCTTGGAGAAATTTTTAGGGATGAAATGTCCCCTGAGATTGTTTGGTTCCCTTTTAACAAATAGATTGGGATGATTTGGAAAGCAGTAGATGTAAGTGGCAGGGAGGGCTACTGCCCCTCCTCTACTTCCAGAACAGGATTTTTCAGTGACTTTGGCTGAAGTCTGGCAGAGGGTGCCCTGCTGCTAAGGAAAGGCACTCAAAGGAGAAATTGACTGGCAGAGATAGGAGCAAGTTAACATGTCAAGGAAGGCCCTGTTTTGAAGAGGGCACAGGAACCAACAAGAGGAGTCAACTGCCAAGGCAAACAGTTCACGTTAGGCTGGCAGCAAATGGACCTCAACTTTGGGAATCCAGACCAGCAGGTGGGCAGGCTTGGAGACTGGCTTGGGAGCTGGAGTCAGGATGACAGATGCCGGTTTCCCTAGTCACAGTGTGGAGTTCAGAGTGCATTACCACATCACAGTCCCAGCTACCAGAATTGGGGCCTAATGTGGTAATTCAGTGGCCAAAAGATGCCAGTCATTCTCTCCACAAATCACTTCCTCCTCCATTCAAGTCCCCCTTCTCAGAGGGTCTATACCCTAAGCAGGTATGTCATCAACCTGGCCACCTTTGATTTTACCCATGTGGACACCTTACCAAAAACAAACCAGTCAGATCGTCCAGCAGGAAATGTAGAATTAGGGTTCAGAGACCAATTTGTCTCACTCTCTTTCTCCATGTATCTATCCATCTCTCTTTTCAATCTCTCTCTTGGTGTTTAAAAGAAAAATTTATATAAAAGCAAACCACTGAATCCGTTTTCTAGTTTGTGCCTTCTTCTCTAAGAAAAAGTCTGCAGGGTGAGAGCGAAGCGATCACATGGAGAAAAACATGAAGGGCGGGGAGACTGATTGACAATTGCCGGCCACTTACTCCCCACCAGTTCTGGTACTAGAACCCAGAGGCAGAGACCATATGAAGTAGGCTTCATATTCTAGACTATTCTAGAGCATATTCTGGATGCCCAACACCACTCTTCATCTTCCTCCTTTCATTCACAAACTGTCTCAAAGAGATCAAAGATCCAGGCCCTCAGAGAGCTTCAGTGGCTGCTCCCAAATGTCATCAGTGACAGATTCCTTTCCTTCCACCCCACCTTTAGCTCCTGAAGATATTAAGACATTTTTAGAAACTGGCATAAAAACCAAAAGATAGTTTTCTTTTCATTTTCTAATTTCTAATTTATCTCTAAGACAAATGGCAACATTTTAAACTTTTCATCAGAAGAAAGAAGTGTTTTCAAAGGTTTGGAGCTACTTTAGACATTTTTAATTTGTCAAACAAAATATTGTCAAACCATCATTTTCCCCTACCTCATCACCCAGAGGTATGAATATAGAAGAGAAAGGAGGAGAAGAAGTACCAGAAATAAGAAGAAGAGAGTTAGGGAGGAAAAAAAAGAAACTTCTTACTTACCATATGTACTTATCTTAGTTCATTTTGTGTTGCTATAACAGAATACCTGAGACAGGGTAATTTGTAAAGAAAAAAAAGTTTATTTGGCTTATGATTCTGATGGCCAGAAAGTTTAAGATTGAACGCCTGCATCTGGTGAGGGCCTCAGGCTGCTTCCACTCATAGCAGAAGGTGAAGGGGAACCAGTGTAAGCAGAGATCATACAGGGAGAGAAGCAGCAAGGAGGCGTGGAGGTGCCACACTCTTTTTAACAACTAGCTCTCACAGGAACTAACAGACTGGGAACTTACCCCTGTGGGAGGGCATTAATCCACTCATGAGGGACCTGCCCCCATGACCCAAACAACTCCCATCAGACCCCCACCTCCAACACTGGGGATTAAATTTCAACCTGAGGTTTGGAGAGGACAAACATCCAAACTGCGGCAGCACTGGTCTTGGTGCTTGATGTATATTATTGTTTTAATCTTCTCAACAGCCCTATGAAGCAAGTACTGAACACCAGATGGAATATTGTATAGTGGACAAGCACAGCCTCTGGAAACAGATGGCTTAGGTTTGAATACCAACTCTGCTATTTATTTAACAACTTTCTGCCTCAGTTTCCTCATCTGTAAATGAGGATGATATAGGTGACATTTAAATGAGTTAATACATGCAATGCTCTTAGAACAGTGCCTCTCATAGATTGGGCACCCCAAAAAACTTCGGCTATTACTATTACTACCATTTTACAATTGAAGAAAACGAAGGCACATAAGACTTAAGTTTCTTACCCAGGGACACATGGCTAGTAAGTGATACAGACGGAAGTCCACCATACAACCGCTCTGCTCTGTAACTTCCGTGTAGCTCTTGTTCTTTCAGTGCTCCATTCTGGGTCTTAGGAAACAGGGAGGCTGTCAACTGCTCAAAAAGGAAAGAGGCAAGAGAAATGAAGTGAATACAGTCCCCTGGACCTTTCATTGTAAAGTCCTGCCTCTTTTTTCTCTAGGAAGTCACACCAACATCAAGGAGAATGAGAAACAGAACACCAAATTTCACCTGCAACAAACTAAAAGACTTTTGAAACTCTGAGCCATGATAAAATAGAAACGGCTACGAAATCTCTTCAAAGGAGCTCACGAGGACATCAGCAGACACAGATCTCAGACAAAACTGTCAGAGCACAGTTGTCCAAACAAGATGGTGCACTCCAGGGAGAAAAACATTCTCTCATTTGGAGCAACATTCAGGGATCAGCAAGCTGTCGGCGGGAGTGATGCAGGGGAGAGGGGCTCAAAGAGGAAACACACAGAATTTGCAGGAAGCAGCCTGTTAACTATATAAATGGAAGACAGTGATTGTCGATTACAAACAACCCCGCACTGACAATTTCTTTTGTGTGGGGATAACTAAAGGCTAAAATAACTCATTCCTTCCCAGGTGCATATAACCCTGCATTGTAAGGCCCTTTCTCATCCAAACCTAATGAAAAAAAGATATAGATTCATAAAAAACTTGTTTCATTCAAAGATGGCCTAATACAAAAGAACTAACACAGATAAAATAGGCAAAGAGCTTGAATAGAATTTTTCCAAAAAAGATACGCAAATGGCCAATAAGCACATGAAATATGCTGAACATGACTAATCATTAGGGAAATGCAAATCAAAATGACAATGAGATAGTTTTTCTCACATATTAGGAAGGTTACTACAGCAAAAAAAAAAAACAGAAAATAACAAGTGTTGGTGAGGATGTGGAAAATTGGTGCATTGCTGATAGAAATGCAAAATGGTGCAGCTACTGTGGAAAACAACATAATAGTTCCTCCAAAAATTAAAAATAAAATTATCCTCTGATCCAGCAATTCTACGCCTGGGTATATACTCAAAAGAATTGAAAGCAGGGTCTCAAAGAGATATTTGCATACCCATGTTCATAGCAACACTATACATCATAGCCAAAAAGCAGAAGCAATCCAAGTGTCCACAAACAGATGAAAGGATAAGCAAAATGTAGTATATACATGAATAGAGTATTATTCAGCCTTAAAAAGTAAGAAAATTCCGACACATGCTACAACACAGATGACCCTTGAGGACATTATGCTAAGTGAAATAAGCCAGTTGCAAAAAGATGAATTTTGTATGATTCAACTTCTTTGAGGTACATAGAGTACTCG
This sequence comes from Indri indri, assembly GCA_004363605.1. NCBI lineage: Eukaryota > Metazoa > Chordata > Mammalia > Primates > Indriidae > Indri > Indri indri. The sequence goes on from RJWJ010001176.1 coordinate 111,019, forward strand.
AATTCATAGAGACAGAAAATAAAAGGGTGCTTGCCAGGGACTTGGGTAAGGGGAGTGGGAGTTGTCGTTTAGTGGATACAGGGCTTCAGTTTTGCAAGATGAAAAGAGTTCTGGAGATTGGTTCACAACAATGTTAATGTACATAACACTATTGAACTGTACACTTAAAAATGGTTAATATGGTAAATTTTATGTTGTATGTATTTTACCACAATTAAAAATAAATTTAAGTTTTTTTTAATTTTCAACCTTAAAAAAAATAGAAGAGCTCAAAGTAGAGGTACAAAGTTTCAGCCAAAATATGTAATGAGTTGTAACAGAAAAAGACAAACCAGGAGGTAACAGGGCTTAGAAAATACATGAAAAATATAATAAACCATCACAAATATGAAGTCCATATTAAAAGTGGCACAAAGAAGAAAAGATTTTAGTGAAACACAGAAAAAGACAAGTAGGACAAGATGGCAAAAATTACCAAAGAAACAAAATTTTAAAGGATTCAAGAAAAAAATGATATGAAAGACAGATAATGATAATCCAACATATTCATAATTAATGTATTTTCTCTGAAGGATAAAACCAAGTAACTGGAAATTAAAATACTAAAGTTTTATTTTTAGAAGGTTTTCCATCAAAGAAAAGAAGAATGAACCTATAGATTGAAAGGGCTCACTTTATCCAGAGAGAAAAGTGTTACAGAATGGCCAACATTAAGGCAAATTCTAGCTATTACACTTCTAAAATAAAGGATGCTTTGAGCAGTTCAGCAAAAGGTGTACTCACCTCAAAGTTAAGAAAAATTATGATGCTTCAAACTTTACCTCAACAACATGAAATGAAAGAAGACCATGGGAACATGCTAATAAAGTCCTCAGAGAAAGTGTGACCCAAGAATTTTATATCCAGTCTTACTTTTGTTTAAAGATAGCAGCAACAGACAAATATATTCCAAATATTCAAGGACTCAAGGAATTAACTCCAGTGAGCCTTTTCTTGGAGAAACTACTAGAGGTCAAACTTCAACCGGCTGAGGGATGACAAGAGCCAACTATTGTAAAAGGATTGATGATGGACATTGATCCATTTCACTAAAAAACCGAGACTAAAAACTATGGGGATGACGTTTAGAGAATAGAGTTACATGTTATTTGCAATGATAATATGGCAATACTATTACTAATAAAAATTGGGGGGAGATGGAGGAGACAAAGGTGGAAGGTGATGGAAGGATGAGGATTTTGTCAGCTTTTCTAGGCTGGAGTCAAAACATATCATTTAAATCTGATAAATCAACTAGGAATACAGTAATTATATTGAAAGATATAAATGTAAACCCTAGAAATCTCAGGAAAAAAAGAAATGACACAAATTGAGTACAGGAAGGGGAAAGAGAAGAGACGGGAAAAAGCAAAAGTGATTACAGCAAAGTCAGTAGACAGAGTCTATTGACATAAAAAACTCAAATAAACAAATTAATTAACACAGCAAACTTTGTACTCTAAAAGATAAAAATACACAATTTTCCAAAGGTTTGGTTGGTTCAAACCAAACTCTGAGAATAACTAATCTTTGCAGATTTAGAACAGATTAAGGAGTTGGGTCTTGAAGATGACTGGCAGCAGACATCTGAATCCTACTTCTGGGCCCCTAGGCAAAGAACGATGGTGTTAAAGAATCAAACAGGGGCAGGTACCCTCTAGCTTTTAGCCTGCTGCTATTCTGTCTGGCAACAGTATCCTCTTAACTCCATGAACACTACCAGTTCACCTGTAGCCCAGGCCACGTCCAGGCACCGCCCAAATCCAGTGGGTACACTACCCTTTCCAGAATGGCTCATCCTACTACTCACCACGACACTCTTGTGCTTATATAGATATGAGTCTGAGCCAGATGGGTGCCGAAGGTGGGATTCAATGGGCCATTTGTCTTGTTTTCGTTGGGGGTGGGACAGCAGTTTGGGGGGACAGAACATACGTTTTGGATTCAGATTACAAGTGTTTGAACTCCAAACTCTGCCACTTGCAACCTTTATGAGTTTGAATAAGTCACTTACCCTTTCTGGGCCTCTTTTTCATCATAAGTCTCCAAGCAAAGAGGGAAGTCGTAAGATGGGGGCAGTTCACACAGCTGCTGTCAGGGTGGAGGTAATGAGTTGGACAAGTAGTACCTGACAAGTAGCACCTGGTTGGTAAATGGTTGCTGCATGGGCATTGCTATTATCCTCAAAGCCTGCTCTGGGAGCTCTCCTGCTGACTGGCAGAAAATCATGCCAGTTGGGTATCAGAGAAAGATATGAAGCAATAGAAGGCAACTCTGCTTGGCTCCTCCATGGTTTATTTCACAGCCCAGACAACGTGTTCTATTACCAGAAGCTTCACACACATGCACATGCACATGCACATGCCTGTGCATAAGAACACATATACATACACACACATACAGCCCTTCCTAAGGTGCTTTGGACCAGGAACACTGGGGCTTTTCTTCGCTTTTCTGGTGTATATGGCCAGAGGCTCTCATGGACTACATAGACTTGTCTATGAAAGAGTCCGAAATATAGATGGCTCTCTCTTGGGAGTGTCTCATCATTAAATTTCTTCCCCTCTGTCTATTCTGCTTTTCCCAGCCCACCTGTACCAGGTGTCTCTATCTCCACTTGCCCTTAAAAACTTTTATTTCAAGATGCCCCTCTGACAGCCAGTCATGTAGCCTAGACAATGATATTGCAAATAAGTATGAGCAGAAAACTTTACCCAACAAATTAAAGGTTATTCAAATGCTTCTATCTGAGAAAGTCAATTATCTTCTCTGAACTGAAGTTTCTTGGTCTGTTTGCAAAGGAATAAATAAATGGATTAATGAAATATATGTATTAAGTGCTTTATATAATTTATCCCAATAACTCCCTTCCATAACACTACACAGTACAGGGAATCTCATCCCAGCAAGTACAGATAGGGAAACTGAGCCTCAGAGAGTCTAGGTAATATGCCCAATTAATACTCAGACAGTGGCTGGCAGAGCATGCATTCTGTTGACCACTGAGCCAAATCCTTTCATTCCAGGCTGTGAATACTGTGGTCATCAGTTTGAACCTGTGTCTCTCCACCGGAAACCAAGGCTTTGATGCCCACTTGAAAATCTACCTGAAGATTCTCAACAATTCCAGGAACAGATTATAAACTGCGTCCTTGGTCACAGGCAAAGTTTGGGATAGGTTGTGAATAAACTCTAGAACAAAGATTAGCATGCTCCTTCTAATTTGGGAGGGTTATTCCAAAACAGAAGCAAAGCAAACAAGGAAATTCCCAAGAAAAGATAAAGTCATCTGCAAATTGTCAGGGAATTGAAACAAATGCCAAAGTGAATTCTTGGTGAAAGGTACCTACTCCCAACTCCCCTCCGCAAAGGCAATTCTCTTCCTCTGACACTTAAAGCTTTGTTTTCACATGCAGATTTTTCAATCTTCATTTCCACCACCATCATCTTCTTTTTTAAAATGCTTTTAAGGGAGTCCTTCTCATAGGTCCATAGTACTACCTTCAGTTTAATGCAGCTATGTAAGGAAGCATAAAGCTTGACTCCCACCCATGTTCACAGCTTAGGAGGAAGGCAGGCAGCCTGCCGGGGCCGCCATCTGCTGCATCTGGTACCTCTGAATTCCGATCTGGCCTGGCAGCTGAGGACTTGGCTCAGCCCCACCTGGGCCACTTTCTCTAACCCTCTGGTCCTCAGATTGAGGTCCCTTCCTGCTCCAATACGCTATAAACTAGTCTCTTTTCAAAAGCCAAGGTTGTGCAACTGCACTGATTTTTCTCCCCTTTTCTTCTCCATGAGGCTCTCTGGGGATTTCCTCATCTGATGTGCAGTTCTGAGGCCTTCCTTCTCTCTCTGCTCTTCATTGCACTTGGGGCTGCAGGTCAGGGCAACCTGCCAGCCTGTGGTCTAAGGCTCTGAGTTCGCCTTCTGAACTTGATGGTTCCTCTGTGACCATGCCAGCTTATGGTTTCCTGACCTTCTGGAATACCAGAATGTCTTTCTATCATGGTTCCCATCACTTGCACCCCACTGAATAGCCCAACTTGATTGACAGATTGAGGTCCAAAATATCAATTCCCTTTGTCACATTGCTCTAATTTTCAAGGAATAATAATAATAGCAATATGAGAGCTGACATTTAGTAAGTGCCAGACAAGTAGCTAAGAACATTATGTGCAGTATCTCAGTGATTCTTCACAGAGAACATGAGGTTCAGAGAGATTAAGAAACTTTTCCAAGACCACGAAGCTAGTAAATGAGAAAGCTAGAATCCTGAACTAAGTCTGTCTGACTCTAAACTTTTAAATACCAATAAAATAGTTATACAATGCAAAAACAAAGTTAAAAGAAAATGTTGCCCCTGCTCTCTACTCAATCCTCAGAAGAGAACATCACACAATTTTTGGTATATAAGGAATGAGTAAATCCTCAGGGGCTTTCTTCATCACTAGGTTAACTGGCCTTCCAGAAATTAGTTGCTCAACCCAGCAAGTCAATGGGAAGATATGTGCCCTATTATCATTTATGTCATGCCACACTAAAATTACCCGTTTCTATGTCTGAATTTCAAACAAGATTCTTCACTCTCCTAGGTGAGTATCCATATCCCCAGCGACTGGCTTCTAAAGGTACACCTTTATTTAGCCCAATGAGCTTTGGAATCTGTAGGCTCATTGTTCACTCCCTGAACCCAGGAAAGGGTTAGGAATTATCTAAGTGCCTCTGAAAAGAGAAAATTATAACCCTGATCAGAGAAGTCAACTTTCCCTGCCAGCAGCAGTCTAGATGCATCCTATGACAGGAGACAAAAAGAATCTCGGGTACGAGGAAGGAAGGAAAACTCAAATTTAAAGCAAGTCTACCTTATGCCAGCACCTTTGTTAGACGTCACCTACCAGGCTCTATGCAGGAAGCACTGATACTAAGTAAAAGGTGGGTCATGAGTCAAAGTGCCATGAAAATTACTGTGATCTGATGAGTTTGGGACTGAGGTCATTGCTACTCCAAGCCATTCTTTGAATCCCACTGGCCACTTCCTGCTCATCAGACATCAGGGGCCCTGATCCTCAAGAGAGAAGAATAATACCTGGTGAAGAGACAAAATATCAAGATGTGTCAATGCACAAACAGAGTGAAACGAGAGAATTCCAACAAAATCCATAAGAAAGGATTGCCTTGGGAAGCCACATTCATCCAGATTTTATTTGGGTCCCGAAAATAATCCTGTGGGGTTTCTTCTCCAGGCTTATACAGCAAAGGCTTCCTGTGGAACACAGGCTGCAGATCTAGGGTCAGGAGACTGATATGTTTTTAATACTGTATGCCTACCACTGAGAAGGGATGGCAAGTCCCACCATCACTAAACTGGGGGATTCTGAGACTTCTGAAGGGCCTATCAGCTGAGATGAGAATTAGTTCACCAGGTCAGAGATATTTCTAAAGTAAAAGGGTCAAAAAGAGCTTCTGCCTCCTGAGTGTTACCCCAGAATCAATGTCAAATTAAAAATTGGAACCGGGCCGGGCATGGTGGCTCACGCCTGTAATCCTAGCACTCTGGGAGGCCGAGGCGGGTGGATCGTTTGAGCTCAGGAGTTCGAGACCAGCCTGAGCAAGAGCGAGACCCCCGTCTCTGACAAAAATAGAAAGAAATTAATTGGACAGCTAAAAATATACAGAAAAAGTTAGCCAGGCACGGTGGTGTGTGCCTGTAGTCCCAGCTACCTGGGAGGCTGAGGCAGGAGGATCCCTTGAGCCCAGGAGTTTGAGGTTGCTGTGAGCTAGGCTGATGCCATGGCACTCTAGCCCGGGCAACAAAGTGAGACTCTGTCTCAAAAAAAAAAAAATGGGAACTGAAATGATTGATGCCTTGTCCCTTCTTCAAATGGATATTGCCTTTTACAAACTCTCCATCAGTTTGTAGACTGATAGGTCTAGTCCAATTCCACCCTACCCATCCTCTCCCCTCTATATTACAAATAAGAGAACAAACATTCTGAGGAATTAAACTACCTCCTCACTACCATGTGGCTCAATCAAGCTCTTAGTTGAGGCTGGAACCAGGTCTCCTATTTCCCAGTCCTGAGATCCTTCCTTTGCATAACAAGCTTGCTTTCAATGTAGGTATCAAACTTGGAAGGAGTGGATCGCAAACTGCAACCTGCAGAAATAGAAAGTAATCAATCATCTGGAGAGACGCTCTGTTCAGGGTCCCTAAGCAAGACTTTTCCTCTCAACCCCAGGCCCATATGCCACTTCCCTTTGCCAGGGCAGCTCCTGGACTGCTGGGTGTCCTTCTGCTCAGTACATCGAGCAAACTAGGTCAAATGTAGTATTCAGCAACCTTTCTGAAGCTTTGAAGGTCACCTCGGTGCTCAGCATTTTTGCATCTTTTCAAATAAATAATGAAAATGGAGATTTCTCAATATGGCATAGCTGCGCTGACTCCCTAGGAGCTGCATTCTCACCGCACCACGTATTGCCAGCATATGTTTCCCCTTGTACCGTGGATGCCAGATTGATATCACATTAGGGAATACATTTTCATAAAAAATTAAGGACATCAAGCGATAACTTGTTAGAAAAATATACTAGGAGAAAATATGGGCAAACAAAATTCCTGTTCACAATAACAACACACAATGTGGAAGTTTAAGGCATGCAATTAATGAGATAGGGTTTTTAAAAATACTAAAGTAAACCTCAAAGTATCACCAGGTGATCAGCATGAAGATTGAACTACAATACCTTACTGACGGGTGGGAAAGTGCAATATTGCACAAATGCCAATTCCACCAAGATCCTTTAACATATATTTAAGAGAATTCCAAACAATGGCTGGGCTTGGGGGCTCAAACCTGTAATCCTAGCACCGTGGGAGGCTGAGGTGGGAGGATCGTTTGAGCCCAGGAGAATTCCAAACAAAATTCTGATGCTCTTTGTGGCAGGTAGATTGATGGTCTCCCAAATATGTCCAAGTCCTAATCTCCAGAACCTGTCAATATGTTATTTTAAATGACAAGAGACTTTGCATATGTGATTAAGGGTGAAGACCTTACACTGGGGGGTTATCTGGGATTATCCAGGGGAGCCTAATCTGACCATATAGCTCTTTGAAATCAGAGAATCTTTCCTGAATGTGCTCAAGTAGAAAAATGGTCAGAGAGATGCAATATTGCTGCCTTTGAAGACAGAGGAAGGGGCCATGGGCCAAGGAATGTGGGCAAGCTCTAGAAGCTGGGAAGAGCAAGAAAACAGATTGTGCCTTGGAGCCTCCACAAAAGAACACTGACATCTTGAATTTGGTCAAGTGAGACCAATGTCTCATTTCTAACCTATAGAACAGTAAGGCAAAAAATTTGTGTTCTTTTAAGCTACTAAGTTTGTGGTGCTATTTTACAGCAGCAAAAGAAAAGTAATACACTATTTCTAAACTTGACCAAATTATGAAATTGTCAAATATTATGAAAGAAGACAAAGAGGAGCAAATATAATTTTCAAGTATCTGAAATGTTCTGTTTGAAAAGCATTAAAGGAGACCATCCTGCTAGGTATTAAAATTCATCTGACACCATTAAAAAAATGTGAAAACAAATAAATGCTCCAGAAATAGATTCTATCATGCTAAGCCGTTTTAGGTTTTAGTCTCAGAGGAAATATCACTAAGCAATGGGGAAAGGAAACTTATTTAAGAAATAGTATGGAGATGTCTGATTAGCAAATTTAAAACAAAATTAGGGTATGTCCTCAGCTTATATCATAAATAACAATAAATTTTAGATCACCAAAAAAGTATTTTTAAATTTTATAAAATCTGGCAAAGAATAAAATTAAATAAGTTTAAATATATACAGGAATTAAAACTTACTAAGCTTTAACTGATGAGAAAAAATTCAGATTTAATGCTATAAAATCTATTTTGTAACTTCTAAATTAATATCAAGAAAATTAAAAGAGAAACAATGAATTAAAATGCTTCTAAAAGCAAGATACAGAGATAATATCCATACTGTATGAAATGCACAATTATCATATCAAAATAAGACGCTTAATAGATGACTAGCAAAGAATATGATCTGATCATGTAAGCAAGAGGAATTGGTAAACAAACATATGCAAAAATGTTCCGCCTTGCTGTTATCAAAGAAAAACAAATTAAAATATTCATTAAGTACCATTTTACACCTATTATATTAGCAAAAATGATGATAATACTCAAGGCTAACCAGGTTCTGATTAAGTTTGTACATTTATATACTGTTGACTATAATTTAAACAGGTGCTGTTTATAAAGTGATTTAACTATATATACCAAAGGCCATAAAATAGTAATTTTCTTAGATCCAGCAATTTCGTCACTGGAAGTTTATCCTAAAGAAATGACCCAAAAGAGATGGAAATGCCCATGTAGAAGGTAATCACTTATAATAATAAAAAGCTAGCACAATAAACAGAGAATGGTTAAATGATCTTTTACTTAACGGAACAATAGACATTCATTAAAATGACAAGTATGAAGGCTACTTAACGACATGGAAAATGTTAATACTAAATGCTGAATTAAAACTGGAAAATATCAAGTTGTTATCATTTTTGCAGGTAAAAGGGTCAAATATTGAAAATTTCATATGATTCAGCTTAATAGCTCTGTCATGGTTGCAGGAAGGTAAAAATAAGATCTTCCTGTGGACCAGATTCATGATGAAACACAAAAAGAAAAACAGTTGATAAGATGGTAGTATTGAGGATTAACTTTTTAGCCTGTTATTTTTTATGCTGTTGTAGTACTATTTGTAAAGTCAACATTAAAGACATGATTACCATATAGAACAAGATATCTCATGGAATAAGTTAAAGGATATAATTTCATCATCTCTTCATCCCATTTTAAATTCTGCCTGAAAGTCTTTAATTCACCATGCGAGATTCAAGGGATTAATACACTAGAGTAAGAATTTGTTTTGAAAGGACCTAATTTTTTAAAAAAAGTTAACATAGCAGGGAAATTAAACACTAGGTTTTAGGATCAAATCCTATTTATTACTTGTAAGAAATTGGAAAATTTACTTCATTTAACCTCAGTTCTCTTGTCTATGAAATGGGAATACTAATGATACTTACATCAGCGCTGTCATAAAGATTGATTAAGTAATGCATACAACTTCTTAATAGAGTGGCAAATAATAAGTATTCAATAAATGTAAGCAACAATATCATTATTAATTAAGCAGTTTAATACTTTAGATGAACAATGAATGGAGTTTGAGAACAATGTTATTGGAAGAGTATTTCTATATACATTAGGTTGGAAATGATTCCAACTTATGTAATCTTTTTATCTTGTCTTTTCTCAAAATATTCTAATCAAAACAGACCAGTCCACACTATGGTATGTATAGAGTCATCTTCAGAATTACAGTGTTGTAGAATATAGATTTAGTAGTGCAAATGTAATTAAATGTAAAAGTGCAAATGTAAATTAGGAACAAATTTCCCTTCCCCATCTTAACCTATTAAAACAAGAAAATGGAATGGACTTAGGTCATAATTTTTAGAAGATTTGCCACAAATTGTTTTGTATGATTGCTCATAATTTATTGCCATGCTTCATCATTCTCTGGTGCAATAAGATTTTGAAGGCCATAGTTGACACTGGTTCTCTTTTTTGTCTGTGCATCCTGTATTCCTTCTGGGGACCACCCCTCCCACATGTGGTGGAGCTGTCAACTACATGACCTCCACCTCCCCATTACAAGGGCAGAAGGAACCCAACCTAGATAATGAAAGTTCCCATTCTTTCACAAATATCACCTGAAAAAAAAAGTCTCTTTTCTCCTGGAGTAGTGAGTAAAGAGATTCAGGCTTGTGCTGTCAGGATGATGTTGGTTGACTGTAGTGGACCCTGTGGTCCTCTGTCCGGCCACCCTATTTGGGGTCAACACACTCATTTCCCCAAATCTTGGCAATCCTGGTTGCCAATGGCTCAGAGCTATGTCTATGGCCAGGAGTTGCTGTCTGCCACAAGGAAACACTTGATCAAACTTACGTCCCCTCCCAGGGAGCAGCACATAGCCAATGAGGCAGAGACTCTTTGCTTCAACTTGGGGATAGCTCTGAAGGGATCAACAAAATCAAATCAGCTTCTTCCTCTACTGAATCACATCTTTCTCATTTCCTCACACGTGTTATTCCCAAAAGCTTTCCACAATAAATCTTCATGCAAGTCTCCATTCCAGAATCTGTTTTCTAGGAACCCAACCTAAGACAGTTGGCATGTAGGTAGAGCTATTTTGTGATGAAACCAAGAAGAGACAAGAAGTGGAGAGATCTATCATAATAATGTCATCTGAACACCTTGATCCTCCTACACCTACAGCTAGCCCACTCCTTGGTCTTCCAAGTTACTTGAGTCAACAGATTACATTTTTTAATTAAGCTGTCCAAAATTGAGTATTAAATCTCTTACAACTAGTCAGGACTAGTACACAAATGCTGTCTCATCTCCTTCAATACTTATCAAAGTGCAATGTACATGAACAGTGCTTAATAAATATTTGTTGAACTCAATTGTTGCATGGTTTATATCTGTGTTTCATATAATGACAGCCTTGCAAGATGTTCTACTAAAAAGGAAGAGGGAAAATAGGTTGTATCATAAAATAAGTTTGGTAAGTGCCACATATTATGTGCTTCTCCAGATTTAGAGTATATTTGCATATTAAAAACTCCGAGAAGTCTTGCAGTACATTTTTTAAAAAATAAAAGTAAAGCTTATTTAACTTTCATTTAGGCAAAGTTTATTCTACCTATCTGTCTATAGAACTTTTAAGTACAAATATGGGTATAACACAAAAATAGGTTTAGTTGGCTTACGGTTTGGAGACTACCAAATTACAAAATTCTCCTTTAGTTTGTTCGCTGGCTCTCTGGTGTTCTGGGAGAATTGGTACATCTTGCACAAGATTTACTAACACAGATAGTATTTATTTATTACCGGAGATTAGCTCTGGGAAAGGCAGACTCCAGACACTATACTGAAAACAAATCTTTGAGAAAGGTCACTCCATCTCCTTATTCAATCCTGCAGGCGTCCTGCCTCCAACAGGGAAACAAATGGTGGAGAAGGAAGGGAGGGTCTCAATCTGCTTACAACCCCAGGCCTTTTTAATAGGGACATTCATTTCAATGAAGTTCTAGTCCCATGCAGCATTTTGAGGGTCTTTGGTAATAAGAAGGAGAAGCATATTCTGGCTACTCCAACTACAAAGCAAAGATGCATCACATGTGTGTATTGAGGGGTAGCAGCTCTGAGACTGGTAGGAAACTCTATAAGGGTAAAAATCAAATGGTAGGGAATTAGAGGGAAGTAAAATAAAGCAAGGTGAAGAATAGGAAAGACAGATACGAAAATGCATGCAACTCAAAGGCTGAGCAGAAATGGAAGATGCTTTCAGTGGAAGGCTAAAGTCAGAAAGCAAGTATGCTGTCTTAGGTCACGTTCCCTTGAAGCAGAGCCTGAGATAGGTGTTCAAGTTCACATAATTTGTTGAGGAAGTCCTGTTAGGAGAAGGGGGATGAGTGCAGCAGGATGGGACAGAGGAGGAAGCTAAGTGAGAATGTGGTCTCAGCCAGAGTCACCCTCAGCCATTTCCCATGGGGAGCTCTGTAGCATGGGTTGTATCACAGAATTGCCTTGCCTCAGGCAAGGCACTGGCTTTTTGTACCCTTGTATCAGTCAACCACTGGCTGTGTACTCTCTCTGATAGGGCAGTTCTCTGGGATTTATGAGCCATTAGCAGCCAACACCCATAGCAGATGAAGGAAGGATTCACCAGACTGGTAAGTGAGATCTGGCAAGTGCCGCACCAGCCACCAAACAGACAAAGGTGTGTGAAAACAAAGAGCTACCAAAAAGAAATGGAAAAATGGAAGAAATATGAGGGAAAAAAACATGAAGCAGTTTTCATTTCCAGGGAATAACAGAAGACAGCATGCAAAAATAAATTTAGATGTAAAGGAAACAAAATTCAAATGAATGATAAAGGAATAGCTAGGATGAGCTTGTTGGTGAGAGGGATGGTTTAGTCACTGTTGAGAACAACTGTGCTGGGCACTGCTCTCTGGCAAAATCTGGTATGCTCAGGGTAGCAAGAATAATCATCCTTTAAAACGGTGGCTGCTTTTCTCAGAAAGGGGAGTGAAAGGCAGACAGTTCTGACCGACCCCTTAGGCCACCTCTCTTAAAAGCCCTGTTTAGGAGAACCAACAAAATGAGATGAACAGCCCCCAGAACACAAATGTGCTCAGAAACAACAATCTTGAGCCAAAAAGTTTCTCAGACCTCCTCCTCACAGCCAAAAATAAAAAAAAAAAAAAACCCTTCTATAAATTAGAAACACCGCCAATGGGAAGTAGATGCTGTCCTAGCAAAGCCTGCCTTCCTCACTTTCTTTCTTCATTTTTAAATTTTATTATAGAAAAATTTATACATATACAGAGGTAGAAATACTAATGTAATGGACTCATGTATCTATTTCCCATCTTCAATAATAATCGACTCGTGGCCAATTTTGTTTTCTCTAAACCTTCTCCCAATTTGCTACTCCATATTATTTTGAAGCAGATTCCAGATATTATATCTCTTAGTTCAGATTGCTATAACAACATATCATAAACTAGGTGGATTAAACAACAAACATTTATTTCTCCTGCTTCCAGAGACTGGGAAGTCCAAGATCAAGGCGCCAATAGATCTGGTGTCTTGTGAGTGCCTCCTTCCCAGTTTGCAGACAACCATCTGCTGGTATCCTCTCACAGCAGAAAGCAGAGAGAGGAAGCAAGCTCTCTCCTGTCTCTCCTTATAAGAGCACTAATCTCATCATGAGGGCTCCACGTTTATGACCTAATTATTCCCCCAGAGCCCCACTCCTAATATCATCACATTGGGGATTGAAATTTCAACATATAAATTGGGGGGCACAAACATTCAGTCTATAGCAACAACATTTCATCAATATGCATATTTGAAATTTAGGGACTTTTTTGAAGTTCATAACCATGATAAAATTATCATGCCTAAAAAATTAATAATTCATAAATATCACCAAATATGTAATCAGTGTTCACATTTCCCCAAAGTGTTATTATTTGGTTTGGGTTTTTTATTGGGTTAGTTGGTTTTATTGTTTTAACAATGTTTTCATTTTAATAAGGATCCAAATAATGTTCGTACATAATAATTGTTGATTTTTCTTAAGATTCTTTTAAATATATAGATTGCCTTTCTGTTTCCTTTTTATTGCTGTTGTTATTGAAGAAATTAGGTCATTTGTCCTGTAGAGCTTCCTACAGTCTAAATTTTGCTAATCACATCCCCATTATGTCATTTAACATGTTCCTCCATCCCCTGTATTTCTTGAGCTGTAGGTAAATCTGATGATTTCATTGGATTCAAGTTTGATGTTTTTGGCAAGGATACTTCATAGGTAAGATATATAATGTCTGGTTGCCTCTCTTTTGTATTGATAGCAGCCACTAATGATCATCACCCACATCCATTGTTTTATACAACAATATTATAGTTCGCCATTTCCTCCTCATTTACTATGTGGAACACTTCTATAAAGAGAAACTTCCTCATCAACTATTTGATTACCCTGAGGTACAGTCACGTAGGAAAGAAAAATAAGTAAATGCCTTCTGCTTTTTCTTTACTGTCTGGCTTTCAAAATAATAAGTTGGTTTCTCAGCATACTTAAAAAGTTGACCAATAAGTTTCATTACTTAAAATCAAAATTAATAGTTCCAGAAATATATCCATTTTAAAATATACATTGAATGTTATGGAAGAAATATTCACTGCATCATTTGATTGTTGTACCTACAAGTAATTTTTAAATATATTATTGTAGTACTAAAAAAAAAAGTTGACCAGCAAGGATAGCTTTTTTTCTTTCTGGTATCATAATGAACTTGGGATTTATATATTTCATGTACTTAAACCTGTTATGGGCATTATTCTTTCTGTTGCTCAAATTATCTTATCTTTGTTCCCCACTTTCATGGAGCACACAGTTAAATGCAGAGGGTCATTATTAATCAAGCAGTCACATAAACATAGTATTGCAAACTGTGACAGGGACTATATAAGAAATAAAGCCAGAACTATGAAGTCATATGAATGGAGAACCACATACAGTAAGGCAGGGAAGCACCTCTGTGAAAGCAATCTCTGAGCTGGGTGTGGAAAGACAAGGAAAAGTTAAATAAGTGAGGTATGGGAGGAGAATTCTTTGCAACGGGGAAACGTGTATGGAAGCTTTGAGGTGGGTGGGAACTAGACTACAGAGAATGAGGAGAACAGAGCAAGGTAAGCCAGAGATAAATAATGAGGCAGAGAAGAGCGTCTATAGCCCATTTTGACTTATTCAGAGTGCCTTGAGATATTGAAGGGCCTACACAGAGAATGAGATCATAAAGGGCCACTTTGGTGTACTGTAAAAATAAGATTAAGGGAACAAAAGTGAACTAAAATAAACCAATTAGGAGAGTTTTCCATAGTCAGGCAAGACACAACTATGACTCGGTTGTTGGAGTGGAAATAGGGCAAAGTGGATGGATTCAGGAGATACTTAGAAGATAATGGTGATGGGATGTGATATGGTACATGAGCTAGAAGGAGTTGTCAAGGAAAACATGTAGAGATTCTGACTTAAATTTATTAAGGGGCCATTCAATGGGATAGGAAATATTAGAGGAGCACCGCATTTGAAATGAAAAATTACGAGTTAAGTTTTGGACATGTTATGTCTTAGGAGTCTTGGAAGTGTCCAAGGAGAAAGTTTGTTAAGAGTTAGACTATGCAGATCTGGGGATCAGAAGAAATGTGAAGGCTACATTTAGTCATTTGTCGTTGAAGAATAAGCAAAGGAAACAGAAAATGAACCTCCAGAAAGGTAGAAAGGCAGAAGAATGTTGTGTCACAAAAGCCAAGGTAAAAATATTCCAAGGATAAAGGAATGGTTCACTGTGTTGACTGCTGCTAAGAAGTCTCATAAGATGAGCACAGAAAATATAACCAGATTTAGTGATATGGATTTAGTGATATGGAGGTCATCTAGGATTGTAGCAAGAGCTAGGAGTAATGGGGACAGAAGCCAGATGGAAGTGGGTTGAGAAGTGTAGATGGGAGATGAAAAATGGAGACAGCAAGTAATACAAAATGCTCTGGAAAAGTTTGTATATGGAGGAGAGAGGGGAAATAGGCCCATAGTTGCAGAGGGGCATGTGTTCAAAGAAAATCTGGGGAAGAGGTTTTTATTTTAATTTAATTTTAATGGGAGAAATTTGAATATCTTAAATAACAATGGAGAGAGAAAATTTAGGAGAGGGGAGGAATAAAGGGTAGTTAGTGTACGATTCCTGAGAAAAGGGGAGAAGGTGAAATCCAGTGAGGCAAGAGATTGTCCTTAAGCCAATCTTAATCTTGGGAGACTCATCTGGGATGGAAATGTGAGTTTAGAATTGATCATGAAAGTCACGACAGAGAAAGGCATCACCCATGAGAGCCTGGGGAGAGAGAAGAGGATGGAGATGATAGCCATCACTCGGAGATGCCATGCTTAAGGAGCGGACAAAAGGAAGGGAGCCGCACGGGAGACTGAGAAACAATGCCCACAGGTGCCACAAGAGAGCGAAGGTCTGGGATTATGCAGCTCCCCCTCACTTCATGTCTGGTTCACCAAAATAACCTCCTGACTGTTTCCCCAACTATTTAATTGGTAATGCAGTGTCCTCCAGTCTACCACCAGGACAGGGGTGAGAGGGGCAGAGGAGTCAGGAGCAGTTAACGCAGGCCAGATGTTTGATGGGTGAAAGTAGCAAGTTGAGTTTCCACTTACCTCCACCATTTACTGGCTATGTAACTTTGGGCAAGCCCTCTTTTTCTTTCAATTTCAGCTTTCTCGTGTGTAAAATAAGGACAATAACATTTTCTTTAACAACCTCCTGGGGTTGTCCTAAGAATTACATGAGTTACTGGCTGCAAGAGTGTTCTAAACACTTGTAAATCACAACACAGGCATGAGGAATTATCATTCATCTGAATCGCTATTTGCTTTGTGGTTCATCCTTTCTCCAACAGTTCCACGGGCCCTCTTTCCTGGCTCCCAGCAAGGTAATAGATGGGGCTGTCACCACCCAAACACCGTTGTCCTTTCCTTTTCAGGTCGTTCCAAATCTGAGTCACAGTTAAGCTAATGTAATGCATTTTGCAGGTAGAGTTGGCAAGATGTGTTCCATTTCCTTTTTGGCCCAGTCCTTTAATTGCATTTTGAAGTAAACAGTACACTATAGAGTGAAGATGAGAGTGTAATTTGCAAAAAGGGAATAAAAAGGAAACTGAAATGGATTCAGGGAAAAAATCGTGCATTATACAAACTTAAAATAATTGGGAATATGTATGATTTCCTAAGGGCATTGAGAACTTAAGCTCACTTGCTAAGTAGACTCATTACATCCTACACTCTAATACCTGGATTTCGTGACCTTCCCTGATACAATCCCAACACTAGTTGCACTATCTTTCATGCAAATCATTTGTCTCTCCTTTGCCCACCAACATGCCTATTTCTGCCTCCACACCTTCCCTCATAAGATGCCTTCCAAGCACAGCCCCTCAGAACTTGATTCCGGCCCAACTGCTATGCCCAGCTCAAGCCTCCCTTTATTCAGGAAGCCTTACCGCCTTTTCTGAACTTCTCCAGAACTTAGAGTCTAAACCACAGTTCATCACACCACTACAGTGTCTCCCTGACTCTGCCATTAGTTCATGTGTATTGTCCTTTTCTCTCCAACTAATGTCACTGACATTAAACAACTGTTATGTTTTGAATGCTTTGGTATTCATTGTCTTATTTAAGGTGCATACTCTCCTCATTTTACATATGAAGAAATTAAGTTTCGCAGAGGTAAATTGTTTGCCCAAAGTTGACAGGTGTTGAGGCCTACTGGGTATGACTGTAAAGTTAGCCTCATATTTCTTCTTAAAGGCAGGGTCTGTCTCTTTGTCTTTGCTGTAGTTCCTACCACAGTGCCATTACCGAGGAGACTTCGGGCATCTGAGAAAGAGGATGCCAATGCGAAAAAATACTGCTGAAAGGGAGAGAGGAGGACCCCAAAGACCAATACTCTATTTCAAAATTCTCTCAAGTACAGAGCATACCACCATATTCTAGTCCCTAGCACAATAATCCTGAACTGGATTCTCAAAGAGCTTTGAGGAAAACGATGATTTTCTTTTCTATTCACCATTAGACAATATTTAATTTGCTAATATTTCTAATGTTATTTTAATCAGAGAAGACTGTGATTTTCACAACATTTTAAACAGAACAATACTTTCTGTATCTCAGCACTTTACCCTACGGGAGTGTTATTTGTGTTACTGTGAACTAATACATGCAGACTCACCACAATTAGCCATCACCATGGTAATTGCCTTTTGTTTTCAGCTTTTGTTGCGTATGCTCATCAAGGAGATTGAAGCTTTACTGATGAAGCAAATTCGTTACCTGCCTTTGAATTTAAGTGCATCAAATTTAAGGAAATGTTTTCAAATCCTGATGGCATTCCATTTCTGTCTTACTTCTCAGGGATAAATAAATGTGCTGTCTAGAACCAAGCAAGCAGCTTTCACTTCCTCTTCCTTGAACTGGGACTAGCAGATTCTCTTGCAAAGCGGTCATGGCTTTCAGTGGAAACATAGACACCTGAGAGCTGGAAGAGCCTTCAAACTCTCAAACCCTCCAGGGCACCTTCCATTTGCTCAAACGACCTCAACTGCTGCATAACTAACTGAGTCTTGCTTTCCACATCAAGCGCAAGGCTAACCGTGCAGCTGTGGTAGAGGTAGACTGTCTGCAAAAATGGCAGCAGGCAATGGGCCCCACCCAGTACATGCATGCCACTCCTCCCATCAAGAGGTAGAGTCTAAAAAAAAAAAAGAAGTGAACTCTATTTCCCCTAACCTCGCATCTGGGCTGGCCCTGTGACTCTATGACTTGTTCCAGCCAACAGAATATGGCAAAAATAATGCTTTACAAATTCTAGAATCTAAGCCTCACAGACCTGACAGTTTCCATTTTCACTGTTTGAGGATACAGCATCTGTATAAAAAAGACAATGAGGGACCATCTGGAGAGTAAGGCCTAGCCAGCTGCCAGCCATTCTAGACACCTGAGCTGAAGCATCGGACATATGAATAAAGGCATCTTGGACCTTCTGGCCCCGGCTGAGCTCCTAGCTAAATGCAGACACATGAGAGACCCCAGCCAACACCAGGAAGAGCAGCAGGGTCTCCAAGCTGAGTTCAGCTAACCCAGAAAAATCATAAGAAAACATATGGCTGATATTAATATTTTAAACCACTAAATTTTGGGGTAGGTTTTTACTCAGCAGGAGCTAACGGTTACGGTAGCTAAGGGGACGGAAGATACAACATGATCCCTGATCATCGTTATTGGGAGGAACTTGAACAGCCCCTGCTTCTTTCTTGCACAAAACTTTCCCTCTGACCAAACCTCATTCATTGCCTCCATAGCCTGCTTTGTCCAACCTTTGAGACACATCTTGGATGCCACCTTTGTGATTTTTCTCTGTTGGTTTCGTTTGTTTGTTTTACCTCTTTTTTCCCTTCCCACCCTCCCCAGTGGAATTAACCCCTCCACTCCTCTGGGCTACTTGAGAACTTTGTACTTACCTTAATTATTTCTTTGGTCATTGTCCAATTAAGCAATTGATTGGCCCATTTGTCTTCTCCATTTGTCCACATTGTTATTTTCAGTCCCATATCTTCAGGTTAAGAGTGGGCATAGGATCAGTTTTCAATTCATGTTTGTTGAATGAATAAATGAATGTATCATGTCTCTGTACCCTTTCCCTCCCCTGGACTTCCTCTGCTTATCAGTATCTTACATCTAATTTTTTCTGTGAGGTCTCTCCTTGTCTCCTTGACCACAATAAACTTTTATACTATATGTCTCATTTTATATGTAAAACTCATTTCAAAATTAAGCATTAAAGTGATGTTTAACATATTTAGTCCTGTCATATAAACTCCCATTTACAGACCCCACACAACTCCTCTTCATACAGCTCCTCTTCATACACTGATGAACCTCTGTTCACCGCATTGCTGGCAACCCTGCAATGGTGGAGGAGTCCTAATCTAACCAGTCAACGCCCGCACATTCATTTGACACATTACTGTATCACAAGGTGGAATCCAAGGCTTCACCCTTTCTTCCTACCTTCTGCCTTGCCTAGCCCCTGAGGCAGACCTGCCATACTCTCCTTTTTCTTCTACTACATGTGCCTGAGACATATAAGTGGACCGCCTGAAGGCTCGAACCCTTTTACAGGTAGAGTTCAGTGAATGGGTCCCAAGATTTAGATTTTATGGGGTGGAATATGATCCAAGTCCCAGCCATGTGTTCTATCCAGCTTATAGCAAAGAGCCCTATTGCAGTAAACAGTCTTGTGTAATTCCTTCCCATTGAGGGTGGGCTGCCCAAAGCAAAGGCTCTGAGTTCAGTAATTAAAGTGTAAGCAGACTGACAGCAAGGAGTACATCAAAGATGTTTTTGTTTTCCATAACACCACACACGTGGCAAGTGCTGTCATTGCCTTCCTAGTGCTCCCATAATCTTCATCTTCCAGGCACACTTCTCCAATGCCACCTAGCAACATCATTTACAGGAAAACTTCAATCACTATCCAAACAAAGCAGTTCAGATTGCGGATGTTTTCTGAATATAAAATGATACAGCTATTTAACATAGATTATTTTATGGTATTAATAAAATTGAGTGTTCTGGGAAATGCCTTTTAAATGAACCAGGTCTAAGTCCAAGGTTCTAGAAAGCTTTTAGTTGAAATGTAAATCTGCTAGAAATGTGAGACATGCCAGCATTGGGGAAATGTCCGGCAGAATGTGTGGGACCCAGAGAACCCAGCTCCATAGTCTGGGCATCCTTGTGGTCCATTTCTTCCAGTAGAGCTGGATACAGTTCAAAGCCTTAGTGGGGGAGGTTGGGAAAGCAGGGTGGAAGCATAAAAGAAAATGAAAGGTAACTACTGCTCGTCTGCAATTGAATTTAATTCAAGAAAGGCTTCCAGGTAAAAAGAGGAAGAAGGGGAAAATTTTTTTTAAGTTAATTTGAAATTCAGCAATCTGTGACTAGCTGTGTGACTTTGGGTAAGTCACGCTTCCTCTCTGAACTCAGATAAATGGAGATAACACTACTTACCTCACAGAGCTGTTGTGAACAACAAGCGAGAAAAGGTTGCCAACCATGTTTGGCGAACTGTGCGATGCTATACATATGTGAGGTATTGTTATCACCAGGAGCAGCAGCTGCTGCTGTAGCAGTGGTGATCAAAATAGCAGCAATAAAACAAGGTAATGCTCCTTAGTGGAACACTTTAGATTTTTCCCACAAGTAATGGATACTCTCTGATTTAACTTCGCTTCCTAAGAATTAGATATGAGGGAGGAGGCATCAAGGTCCAATCAGGAGACAGAAATCACATCACTTATTATTATTATTTTTTTTTTTTTTGAGACAGAGTCTCACTCTTTTGCCCGGGCTAGAGTGAGTGCCGTGGCATCAGCCTAGCTCACAGCAACCTCAAACTCCTGGGCTCAAGCTATCCTACAGCCTCAGCCTCCCGAGTAGCTGGGACTACAGGCATGCGCCACCACACCCGGCTAATTTTTTCTATATATTTTTAGTTGGCCGATTGATTTCTTTCTAATTTTAGTAGAGACGGGGTCTCGCTCTTGCTCAGGCTGGTCTCGAACTCCTGAGCTCAAACAATCCGCCCGCCTCGGCCTCCCAGAGTGCTGGGATTACAGGCGTGAGCCACCGCGCCCGGCCCACATCAATTATTTTGACAGAGAAAATTCATTATAAAGAATTGTTATCTTGACATAAAATTGTTAACTAGGTAACTGATATAGCAACTGTAGGAAGCAGTTACGACTCCAAGGTGTGACCAACCTTCCTGATTTGCCTGGGACTCAGTGGGTTGCCAGGATACTGGACCTTTAGTACTTTGAGACCCAGAAAGACCCAGGAAAGCCAGGATGAGTTGATCACCCCGTACAACCCCAAGGGTTGGGAGAACACTGGGATGATATTGGACTTGTTAAAACTTTAGAAGTTTGGAGGGGGAGCTTCTCAGAGATGGGACCCAGACCTCTGAAGAGGGAGTGGCAGCTGGCTGTGCAGGTGTCTCCAGAGATGCCCCCAAAGAGGCTGGTTCTGCAAATGATGGGAAAACTGCCAACTGTATTCAGCTGCTGCTGTGGGATCAGCTGGCGCTGCAGGGTTGAGGAAGCATTGCTGGGGTACTGCTCACAAGAACAGTAAGGAAACGGGAAAGAGCAAATCCCTTCTCCGGCTTGTGCCTCCTACTGGCAAAGCTTAACAGGGAACCAGCTGGAGAGGCAGAAACGTGGTGCGCAGAGTCCGGCCCCTGCATCACTGAACAGAGAGACAATAGCTTAAGAACTGGCACAGAGGACATCAAACATATGTCGGGAAGAAAATATGTGTGGCAAAAGATTTAATCAAAGAACTTGACTTTTTAGAAATTTCTTCCCAAACTCCTGAATCCAGTCTACCTGGAAACTCAGGAAGAAGGCAATTCCTGCAAAATGTTGTCCTCTCAGCTCCTGCCCTCTGACCCAAATGATGAGTTGAACCATTTCTCTTCCCTCCCACCACTGTGGTGCCCACCAAGGAACAGTCTAGGGTGCTAGCAGTCACAGCAGCAAACTGACACTTGGTCATGTCTCCCGGCCTTCTCCCAGGGAGCCATGTTGCCTGCTTTGCAAACTTTCAGACAGCAGAGCTGAGAGGAGCATTAGGTGGCTTTAAAAATTGATGTATTCATTATTCTTTCATGAGCCACTGCAAATCCAACAGCACAAGGCCAAAGGCATGCACGTGGGAGCTGCTACATCCCTCTGCCCCATTCCTTGCAGACTTGACCCTCTAAAAGAGGACAAATAGCAGGCCCAGCAAATGCCACACGCACAGCTCGCCACCAAAGGAGACCCCACCAGACAATGGCAGCAAATGTGTGCTCCATATGGCTCAGGGTAGACAGCAGTAGCACCCCCACCTCCTCCCCCTATACACACCTCTGCCTTTGGCCCAGCAGTGGGAGGGGAAACAAATGGTCCATAGCTGTAGCTCCAATCTCATCTCTGCTGCCCTGAGAGGTGGAAAACCTTTTTCTAGGGGTTTCCATTCACTACTTTTCCAATTAGCACATTATTTGGCCTTATTTTGTCCTCTCCTTCTTCCTGCCTTCTATTTTTCCATCTCTTCTTTTTTCCTTCCTCTCCTTTAATTCCTCTGTCAATCCATCTTTCCCTTTCTTCTAAGTCCATCCCCTTTCATTCTGTCAGTTTGTCTCTCTTTTCTCTTTCTGTTTCTGTATCTGTCTGTCTACGTGTGTGTGTGTGTGTGTGTGTGTCTGTGTGTGTGTGTGTGTGTGTGTGTGTGTGTGTGTGTTCCTTAGGGCTTTCTGTCTCCTACAGCTTCTACCCCTCTCCTTGGTCACCACTTCCAACTCTAATTATTCTGAGCAGAAGAAGAGCAAAGTATCTCTGTCCCCTGAAGAAGAGGAGGACTCAGTTTTGTCCCCTTGCTGTCTCTGCCAGTGAAAAAAGGGAGATGTGGCAAAGATTACTTCAGGACACAAATATTGAGTTCCAACCATGTACTAAATAATGAATCTCAGATGCACAGTTCTGTCCAATGTATGTTTATTGAGATACCAGGCCACATGCTCATCACTAGGGACTCAAAGAGGAATCAGATGGAGTATGCATGCCCCAGACCCCATTGTCCAGTAAGGGAGACAGCCCTGCTGCACAAAGGGCATCTAAATCAGGCTGGGGAAGAAGTCAGCCAAGAAAGACTTCCTGGAGGAGGTGATAATGAATCTTGAAGAATGTATAGATGTTAACTAGGTGGAGAAGCAACAGAAGGGCCTACAACGCAGAAGGCATATCATGAGCAACAGCATGGAGGCAAAAAAAAGAAAAGGAAAACCAGCTCAAGATATACAGACACCACAGGCAGTACAGGGCTGCCAGAGCAGTGATCCCCAAACTTTTTGGCACCAGGGACCGGTTTCATGGAAGACAATTTTTCCAAGGACTGGGGGTGCATTTATTGTGCACTTTATTTTTACTATTATTACATTGCAATATATAATGAAATAATTATACAACTCACCATAATGCAGAATCAGTGAGAGCCCTGAGTTTGTTTTCCTGCAACTAGATAGTCCCATCTGGGGTGATGAGACAGCGTCACCCAAAGTGTGTAGCTTATGTCCAGTCCACTCCTGCTTCATAAAGATAGGATGTTGGAAATGGAAGTAGGCTTTTCAGTGCTGTTGTGGCAATCTCAGGATATTCCACCTTCACTTTAACCCAGAATGTATGGAGATTTGAAGTTGTCTCAAACATTCTTTTAAGGCCACCGTCATTTGCAATCTCAAGCAGTTGATTCTCTTCTAGCATGGACAAAGTTGATTCACCTGGCTTATTCATAAATGGGTTGTGGATCCATTCCTTCCCAGTTCAGGGATCTTTTGTGGTTGGGAAGTAATGCTCAAACTCTTTTGAAAGCTGAGATAGGTGATCATGCCCCAGCTGGGAGGAAGAAGGCCCTGGCTCAGTCTCTTTCAAAATCTCTGCTAATGTTTGAAACATGTCAAAAATCCCAATGTTCTCGCCAGGAGCGGTGGCTCACACCTGTAATCCTAGCACTCTGGGAGGCCAAGGCGGGAGGATCATTTGAGCTCAGGAGTTCAAGACCAGCCTGAGCAAGAGTGAGACCCTGTCTCTACTAAAAAAATAGAAAGAAATTAGCTAGACAACTAAAAATATATAGAAAAAATTAGCCGGGCATGGTGGCACGGGCCTGTAGTCCCAGCTACTCTGGAGGCTGAGGCAGATGGATCCCTTGAGCCCAGGAGTTTGAGGTTGCTGTGAGCTAGGCTGACGCCACGGCACTCTAGCCAGGGCAACAGAGTGAGAGATTCTGTCTCGAAAAAAAAAAAAAATTAAAAAAAAAATCCCAATGTTCACTCATCACTCCCAAAGTTCCAGTTGGGCTTTGAATGCAGTCACTTTATCTGCAGACTTGAACACAGTTGTCGTTCTCCCCAGAAGTGACAGAATGAGTTCATTAAGCAGGTTGAATATGTCACACAAGTAAGAAAGTTTTGCCACCCATTCTCTGTCACTGAAATGTGCTGCCAGTGGTGACCGTTTTTCTAAAAGAAATCTCTGGAGTGATTCTCATAACTCAAAAACCCTGGCCAGTGATACGCCTTCAGAAAGCCATCTCACTTCTGTGTATAAGAGAAGATGTGTGTTCTCTGCATCCATCTCCTCCAGAGCTGCATGAAGAGCCATGAGTTAAGGGCATGTACTTTAATGTAGTTGATAATTTTAATCACATCCTGCAAAACATTGATTAGTTCAGGTGACATTTTTCAGCTAGCAAGCATTTCTCTATGGATGACATAGCACACAGACTCACATTTAGAAGCGACCTCCTTGACCCAAGCAGTGAAACCAGAAAGCCATCCAGTCATGGCAGCCCCTCCATCCGTGCATACACCAATACAAAATGACCAATTCAGTTTCCTGATATGTAATCATGCAAAGACTTGAACAGTTGTGCAGCTGTGGTTTTGGTTGGCAACAAAAGTGCACAAAACATATCTTCATGCACATCCTCCTGAAAAATATATTGCACAAAAATAAGCGTCATTGCCTTGTTGTCAACATCAGTAGACTTGTCAACCTGGATTGTGTACCATGGTGACTCATTAATCTTCTCTAACAATTGTGCTTCAATATCCTCTGCTATTTTATCAATTTGTCGAGTTATCATGCTAGCCAAAAGAGGAAGACGTGCCACCTTTTGAACTGCAGCTTCTCCTAAAAGTTCACAGCAAATGTCCTTAGCAGCAGGCAGGATCAACTCTTCATAATAGTAAAGGGCTTTTTGCCTTTAGCAATGCGGTTAGCCACTAAGAAGGATGCTCTCAGTGCAGGCACATTTGATGAAGTGGTGGCCTTCAATAATTGCTTCTGTTCTTGGTGTTCGTGTTTTTTCTTTTGAAAAACTCCAAAGGCTTGTCTTTTAATGCAGGGTGCTTGGTCTCCATTGGTGAAGTAGTTTTGAAGGTTTCATGGCTTCATTGGATAGCTGGTCACCGCATATCATACACAGCAGGCTTGGAGAATGTGAATCACTGGTGGCCATGAATTGGTGATTTAAGTAAGACTTTTGGTATTTTATTTTAAATGCAGCTTTCATTTTGTTGGCAGTCTTAGGAATCTTCTGCTCTTTCATCATTGGGTCTTTCCCCCCTTTCAAAGTTCTCCAGTGATGTTTGTTTTTTACTCATTTTTGCTAGAGTTAGCTTGTGGGCTTACCAAAACTGTGACTGAGACAGGTGCACAGTGGGGAAAAGAGGTGCAGATGGAAGTGGTAAATAAAATAGTGGGCAGGCCATGTGCAGACTAAAATAAGTGTCAGATTCTGACTTAAAGCCTGCCACCAGATGCAACTGTACAATTGAAGTACATCAGCTCACTTGCCACTATAAAGCCTGCCACCAGATGCAGCTTAATTGTCACTTGCCACTCACTGATAGGGTTTTGATATGAGTCTGCAAGCAATTGATTTATTATAGTCTCTGTGTAGTCAAACCTCTCTGCTAATGATAATCTGTATTTGCAGCCGCTCCCCAGCACTAGCATCACCGCCTCAGTTCCACCTTAGATCATCAGATCTCACAGGAGCACGAACCCTACTGTAAACTATGCATGTGAGGAATTTAGGTTGTGCACTCCTGATGAGAATCTAATGCCATCACTGATCTGACAGGAGGCGGAGCTCAGGTGGTGATGCGAGCAATGGGGAGGGACTGTAAACACAGATGAAGCTTCACTTGCTTGCCTGCCACTCACTCCTGCTGTGTAGCCTGGTTCCTAACAGGCCATTGACTGATACCACTCTAGGGGGTGGGGACAACAGCACTAGAGCACAAAGACTGATTGATGCAGGCAGTGAAGGGAGAAGGGGCTGGAAAGTTGGGAGATGCTTGGGTCATGCAGGGCCTATGAGCCAGGCTGTAAGGGATACTAACAGTGCCCCTCCCATTGCCCCTCACCACTCACTGTTCCAGAGAGCTTCTTCCTCAACAATCTGCTACTCACTGGAGCTTGCTCAGCCCCTATGCAAGGCAGACCAGAGTGGCAGCACACTCAGCCAATGACAAATGGAAGGCTTTTGGAGGGAAATCTGGGTTTATAACCCTTTGGGTAACACACTGAGGCACATTCTACGCTGTCTCTAGGGGCGCCCTTCAGGATTGAGCTCTTACTGCCCATGGTAATAATCTGTCACCAGCAAACCATGTATTGGCTGTAGTGGCCTTCCCGTCCCCATCTTATGTACCCACCCTTTCTCATGTTCCCTTCATCTCCCAAATAAACTACTTGCACTTGGTTCTTTGGTTTAGGGTCTGCTTCTTGTACCACCCAACTAAGACTCAGGCTAATGCAGCCCCCTATCAGGATGAGGAAGCCAAGCAGAGGAGAGGCACAGGCAGATCTATAATGTATTTTAGAAGGACACTCTGGTAATTGGTTTGGAGAATAGTTATGAGGCGCAAGACAAAGAGAACTGTTTAAGAGGCCATTACACAACCTGACTAGAGATGAGGAGGATCTTGGTGGGATGATGACAGTAGGGGGAAAGACTAATGATCAGGTTCAGAAATATGCAGAAGGGAAGGAGTTTAGGATTGAGACATTGCAATCCCTTTCCTTAAGGAGTCAATAGAGTCTTGTAATGCAGTGTGATGAAAACCAAGAAAAAGGTGAGGTCTGGCACAAAGAGCCTCAGAGCAAGTTGCCTACCCTAGGCTGGGGGTCCAGGAGAAGGTGTCAAGGCATCCTAGAGATGATAATGCCCAGGATGAGTTGAGAAGAATGAGTAAGAGTCAGCCTGGCAAAAAAGTGGAAAAGGGATTTCAGGCAGGATAAAGAGTGACAGTCAAGGAACCAGAAACAGTCAAGATGGTTGAGGCAAAGATGAAGGGGCATGAGCCCCTGGAGAAGGCATACAGCACATGCCACAGACCACCCACCCACAAACAATTCCAGTGTTCTTGCTCTTCCTGAGTCCCAGCCTGCCCTAGACTCTACCTGGGCACAGGCCCTATCCTGAGGGTTGAGTGCCAGGAACCCACAGGCCAGACCCCCAGAGAGGCCTGAGAGACTCCACCAGCCTAATGGAAAGAGACATTTACCTGGGTTGTGGTACAGATTCCTCCCCACCTATGTCTGGTGGAGCCCACTCCATTCCCCAGTTTACTGGGGCACAGGTGTCAGACACTGTCAAGGAAGTTCATACAGCTCCTGATGGAGTTAAGGAAGGAAATCCAAAGGAGAAACCCACATAGTCCAAAACACTCCAACAAACCTATACAGCTCTGTTCATCAAAACTTCCCTTAGGATGGCTAAAATAGAACATGTTGATTTATTGATTTGTCTCCCGTAATTTCTATGGAAGTAGTAATGAACAAAAAGATGGCCACAAAAAGGGAAAGCAAGGAAAAAAGTATGAGACAAGAGTGCAGAAATCATCCCTGAAAGGAAACTCCCCAGGGAGCACAGCTGGTTCACTTCTGCTTTCCATGGATATTCTACCAAATGGCTCTTCACACTTTCACCTGCATTCAAAGACTTGTTTCCAAGAAAGGAAGGAATTAGCACTTGTGGACAGCTTTCTGTACTTGATAATTGCCAACTCTGCAAAGTGGATGTTGTTATTCTCATTTTACAGATGAGGAAATAGCTTCAGAAAGTGTCAGGAACTTGTCTGAGGCCACCCAAGTTGTCAGTAGCAGTCACAATTCAAACTCAAATCTGATTGATTCAGTTATTCAGTATTTTTTTTTATCTATAGGTAATTTATAAGAATAAATTTGACTTGCCATAGGTTTGTAACATTCTTCACTCTCTTTCCCAATCCCTGTTTAAAATTGCTTATGTAAACCACCTCATCGGTTAGTGGACATTTACAAATTTTAAGTCTTTTGTTTTTAAAAATAAATTTTAAAAAGTATTTCAAGGGGTGTTCCTCACTTCAAAAAGGGTAGAAAAAATCATAGAGATATCTATTTAGATGTATAGATATATCCCCTAATGCCCTCCAAGAGCAGGAATCCTCTAGGAATTTGTTCTAAACTCCTCATCCTTCTCCTGGTAGTATTCTAGGAAGAGTGTGGGCCTTGGAGTCAGACTTGATTAAGATATTGGCTCTGCTGCTTAATAACTATGTGAGACACTGGACAAGTCACCTGCCCACTCTGAGCCTCAACGTCCTTATGTACAAATGTAGCACTTCATATGGTTTGTTATAAGGATTAAATAAAATGACATAAGTGTGGGGCCTGGCATACAGATGACAATCCATTAATCCCTTCCTCCCACACAACTCTACCCTCCCTGGACGATGTCACCACTTCCACAAGCCAGCAACTTGAAAACAAGAATGGCACATCTCTTGATTTGTTTGTCGATGAATTTAAGCTCTCCGCTCAATCCTATGTTTCACTCTGTGCCTAAATGTGTTTAGAGGGTGTTCCCTTAAGTTCTATTTGAATTACATAATCTTGGCTAGCAGAAGAGAAAAGCAGATGTTAGTTAGCCTTGCGTGAGGGGATTCTCCTTTGCGGAAACTGTTGTGCATCTCAAGGGAACAGACAAAAGCACAATGTTTAGAAAATAAGCATACTTTGGCTTAAAATAAAAAAATCACATAATTCTACATCAAACAGTAAAATTTAATAAAGAAAATTTTAATTTGGGAATGAGTCAAACCCTGCTTGACTAAGTCATATGAAGAAGTTGAGTCAAAGAAAATGAAGTTCTCAGTAGAGGCACATCCACCTTGGGGAGAAGGGTGGCGGAATGCTGGTCTTGCTCCGGTGAGGTAGAGGGCTTGGGCGTGCTCTAAGAGGGCTGAGCCACTGTCAGGGGTGGGGCTGCTGTTGGGTACATTAAACTGTGCAAAAAAGGCTTTGAGACCCCGTTAAACCCAGATAGCTTCTGCCCAAAACTTGCCGAAAATTAAAAATCTGGAGGGCTGGGCGCGGTGGCTCACACCTGTAATCCTAGCACTCTGGGAGGCCGAGGCTGGAGGATCACTCGAGGTCAGGAGTTCGAGACCAGCCTGAGCAAGAACGAAACCCCATCTCTACTGAAAAATAGAAAGAAATTAGCTGGACAACTAAAAATATATAGAAAAAATTAGCCGGGCATGGCAGCGCATGCCTGTAGTCCCAGCTACTCAGGAAGCTGAGGCAGAAGGATCACTTGAGCCCAGGAGTTTGAGGTTGCTGACGCCACAGCACTCTAGCCCGGGCAACAGAGCGAGACTCTGTCTCAAAAAAAAAGAATCTGGCAGCTTGCAAGCTATAGTCCAAAAGGGTCACTGCATCACATCCATGCTAACCACACTACTTTCTCAAACCTTGGGAACTCCTATATAGAGTCAAGATTGGGAGATTAGGAAGAACAGTGATTGGAAGTATTTCTAACGCTCCCTTTTCATCTATACTATGTAAATAAGAAGGCCTTTTTCCTCTTCCCAACCAAAGTCAGCTGGACTGTGCAGGCGAGCTGCAGGTGGGGGCATGTCCAAGGCTGTCTGTAAACCAAGGTGACCTTGGGGACGTTCCTCATCCTCTCCTGCACCAGCTAAGCCCTTCTCAGATGGCATCTCTGGCTGCCACGCCTGTCCCTCAAGGTGCCTTCTACATCACTGCAAACTAAGAAATGACTAAGAAAAGCCAGTATCAGAGAGCCAGAAAAAATTGCCACTTTGGGAACCAGAAAGATCTGAGTTCAAATCTCAGCCCGGAAACCTCCTGCTTGTAACCTTAGGCAAATCACTTCACCTTAGGGTGACCAGTTATCCCTGATTTCCCAGGACTAAGGGGGTTCCCAGGATGCAGAAAAGTCCTAGGAAACGCAAGATGTGCTCATTATCCTACCAAACCGCTCTGAGCTTGCATTTGTCATCTGTAAACACGTACCAGGAAGACCTAACATGCATGAGGATGATGAAGACTAAAGATCTTGTTTGTGCCAGAAATGCTCTGTAAATCCTTTTTATTCCGTACTAGAGGCTCCTCTTGGTTTAAAAAAAAATCAGCAATTATGAGGTGAAGGAAAACAAGCAGGAAATCAACAGAGATGATGGGAGAAAGGACGAACAATGCGGAAAAGGGACGGCAGAGGCACAACCCCAGCCATGGAACCTGTCACCGTTAGGCCCTTGGGAACCCTACAGGACTCTGGCATGGGAATCATGATGACTTGTGAGGCACGTGGCAGAGTGACAGGATGAAAACGTCTCCTTCTCTGGACACTCAGCTCAGAAATCACCAGAAGCAGTGCTCAGGGCACTGCAGGCTCTGTGGCCTTTTCATCCTGCTCCCTAAATGCCGACCCACTTCCCCCTCCCCACACCTACTCCTGAGAGCTTTCGGGAGGAGGAGGCCGCATCCTGTCTGTTTTGCCAAACCTCCTGGAGCGGAGACCATTGTGATGACACATCTAAGTCCAGGTGTCCTTGCAGGTGACATCCACATCAGACGTTCTTGCTCCCTGCCAATGCCTGACAGGCGTAAGCTTTTGTTCTAACTGCTTTGTCTCCAGGCACTGTCAAGTGGGGGTTCGTCCACCGCCTTTTGAAAGTGACTTAATTGTTGTTGCTACCTGAGTGTCCAGTGCGTCTCCATGCTGAAGGCTACTGGAGAAACTGTGCTTGTTCAAACATGATGCTGGTTCTATCCAAATAAGGTGTCTCAACAGGGGCTCAGCAGTCAGGAAGGCAGTTTTTATAATCACCCCTAAGGGAAGGAGCAGTCCTCCAACTTGGGCTCTGGGTGCTAAGAACTTCAGGGAAAGTGATAGCAGGGATCTGGGGAAGATTAACAATCCAGAAGTCAAGAGACTCAAGTTCCAGTCCTGCCTCTGTTCCCTACATGGCCGTGCTGCCTTGGATGAGTCACTGAAATTCTCTGTGAAGGTTCCTCACCTACAAAATGAAGATGAGGGTACAAATACCCATCCTGTCTATAGTGCAGGCTTCCTGTGGGGAAGGCGGGGAGTGGGCATTAAATCAGTTTATAGACACTAAGATGGTTCTGGAAATGGTACAGTAGCCAAAAACTGGAGACAGTCCAATAGGAATAGAATGTGTAGACTGCGGAATATTCATATAATGGAATGCTATAAAAAATTTTTAAAAAAACAAATTACTTCAACATACAACTACATGGATAAATTTTACAACAGAATAATGGATCAAAGAAGGCAGATATAAAAGATTACATATTCTACGATTCCATTTATATGAAGTTCAAGAACAGGAAAACTAATCTATGGGGATAGAAATCAGAATAGTGGTTACTCAGGTTAGAGGCAAGGACTGTCTGAGAAGGGGCACGAGAGAACCTCCGGGGTGTTGGAAATCTTCTATATTTTGATCTGGGTAGTGGCTACATGGACATTCACATATGTAAAAATACATACAGTTCTATACTTAGTATCTGGGCACTGTGGTATATTATGCAATACCTTGATTTGAAAGAAAGGTGTAAGAGACTGACAGAAACCAGAATCACTGTGCTGGGCAGATTCACAGTTAGGAATTTTGTTCTGTGCTAATTCGTCCTTCTCCATGACCTCAACAAGTCTCGATAGTTAAAGTGCAAAATATACAATATTTCAAAACAGGAGGCAGTGCCATCTCCTATTTAAAAGCAAAATGCACGTGTGCATTCACACACAAATACAAAAGACACTTCCAGCCCTTGGCTACTAACAGAGACGAAAATCTCTAAATGATCTACTGCCAGGCTTGATCACGCTGATTTGTTTCTGATCCAAGCGGAAAGAAAGCAGAGACTCTGCAGTAAGATTGAAAGTACTGCTCGGTTTGACAGAGGGAAATATGATTAGAATGCACTGAGGCAGAAATAATGACTCGCCTCTCCCCAGGACCAGCCCGCCCTCCTGCCTGTACCCACAACAAGCCTTGCATTGCCAACGGCAGGGTGTTGGGAGGCCGGTAGCATCTCAAATCATCCTGACTCATCATACAATCAGATAATATACAACCTGAAAAGCCCAAGCACTTCCAGAAGAATGGCACATGCAGGAACGTAGCACAAACATCCCCATGCCTCCAGGAACTGGAAGGATTTCTCTTGTCAGATCGGGTTCCCTGCAAGAGCCCGGGAGAGAGATTCATGTGTGCCTGTTGTCTATTGAGAGGGTGCTCTTGGAAGAAACCCACAGGGAGTGAGGAGAGCAGAGAGGTCAAGGGAAGGGAGGAAGTGTGTCTGTGGTCTCAGCTTGAGGTGAGCTCCAGCCTGATCCCACAGAAAGTTCTGGAACATGAATTGTGCCACGCTCAATCATTCACTGCAGACTATTCCCGAGGAGAGCAGGGGGTGAGTGTGTCCTTTTATCTACCAGGCAAAGTGGCTCTATCAGCAGAGGGCAGTTCTCCAGAAGAGGGAGCAGCTGTGAGCCATAACACAGCAGCTGGGGGAGCTGGGGAGCTGTCCACTGAAAGGGATCTGAGCTGGGCACCAGCAGACCTTAAATACCACTTGTATGCTGACAATCCCAAGTTCACATCTCTAGCCAAGACGTCTCCCCTGAACTCCAGACTCACATATCCAACTGGCTGCTCAACATCTCCAGGTCATGTATAATTCTCAAACTGCATTTGCTCCACACTGAGCTTCCGATACTCCAAATTCAGCTCCTTCTGCAGACTCCTATTACCATTAGTGGATAATTCTACTCTTCCGACTGCTTGGGCTTGATGTCTCTTTCACTCACTCTCCAGTCCATCAGCAAATCCTGTTGGATCTACCTTCAAAATATAATCTAGAAT
The DNA here is from genome assembly GCA_004363605.1 of Indri indri. Lineage (NCBI taxonomy): Eukaryota > Metazoa > Chordata > Mammalia > Primates > Indriidae > Indri > Indri indri. The sequence continues at coordinate 144,145 of RJWJ010001176.1, forward strand.
TAGACAACTTCCCATTCCCACCACCACCATCCCTAGTCCAAACTCCATTATATCTTGCCTGGAATACTGCAGTAGTCTCCTAACCGGCCTCCCCGATTTAAACTCTGTCTCCCTAAGGTCTATCCTCAACAAAGCTGCCAGAGTGATCCTGCTAGGGAAATCAAACAGAATGACTCCTCTGTGCAGAACCCTTTAATGGCCCCATCTTGTGCATAGAAAAGCTGAAGCCCTCACGGAGACCCGGTGGGCCCTATGTGATCTTCTGACTTGTCCCTCCACCGGCTTCCTTGCTGCCCCCCACACATTCCTCCTGCTCCAGCCACACTGCCCTCTGGCTGTTTCTCAAACCCTCCAGGATAGTCACCCCACCCCACCGCCGCCAGGCTTTTGCCCTTGCTGTTTCCCCTGTCTGGACTGCTCTTTCACCAGCCTCCTGACTCCCTCCCTTCCTTCAGGTCTTGTCTTTAAAAACCATCTTCTCAGCAATGATTTCCCTATCACTCCAAACCCTCTCCTGCCTCAGCATATCTGTCCCCTTTCTTGATTTGAGGTTTTTATCCTTAGTACTTTTCACTACCTAAAATATTCTGTATTTTACTTATATTCTTCCTTATGATTTGTATCTCCCAATAGAATATAAGCTCCATGAGAGTAGAGATCTTTGGAGGTTTTCTCCCCATTACTAAAACCCTTTCCTGGAAGCGTGCATGGCACAGAGAAGGCACTCAATAAATGGCTGAATAAATGAATGCAATATATAAATGTATTTATACATGCACACACATATAAAATATTTGGAGAAACTATATCAGTGGAGTTATGAATATTCTTTATCTTTTTACCTCTTGAAATTTTTTCAAAATTTCCACAATCAATTTATATTGCAAATATAACTTTTATGTTTGTTTTTAAAATGTTTGAAAATCCCCTTTCCCAAAAGGCCTCACCTTCTGATACTTTCATCAGTTAACGAGGAAATCCTATTCCCAAAACAGCCCTGTAACCTGCTAAATAGCAGATTAGCCTGTTCCACCCTCAGCACTAGGGAACCCAGAGTGAGGAACATGAGGCTGACAGGCAGGAGATGAAGACACCTTGCAGGAACCCATCATCTAAGGCAATGGTTCGCCCACTGGCCTTGCCTGAGAGCTTACTAAAAAAGCATATTCTAGAAAAAAATCAAACAACCGTATCGAAAAGTGGGCAAAGGACATGAACAGAAACTTTTCAAAAGAAGACAGAATAATGGCCCAAAAACATATGAAAAAATGCTCAACATCTCTAATCATCAGGGAAATGCAAATCAAAACCACAATGAGATATCACTTATCTCCAGTGAGACTGGCCTTTATCAAAAAGTCCCCAAACAATAAATGTTGGCATGGATGCGGAGAGATAGGAACA